>VZTE01002519.1:820123-851534 GCA_013397775.1 Eulacestoma nigropectus
CATCTTGTGCCCGCCCACACGAGTTCCCGCCCTCCCGCCATCTTGTGCCTGCCCACACGAGTTCCCGCCCCTCCCGCCGCCGTTGCCCCGCAACGCCCGAGCGGCCGCGGCGAATTCCCGGTCCCAGCGGGGCTGAGGCGTCCCGGCTTCGGCCCGATGGAGGCCTGCAACTTCATAGCGCAGGACGACAACTGGTAACAGCCCCGTCCGGCCCCGGCAGCTGCTGCCGCTCTGCTGCTGCTCCCCTCCACCTTCCCCTCCCGCCCTGCGGCTGCCCCGCAGCTCCGCGCTGAAAGAGTTCTCGTGTGTTTAAAGAGCGTGTGCACTGGGTAAAGCGTGCCTTGGGAAAAAAGTCTGGGCTTTTAGAGCTGGCTCCAGCGCTCCCCTCCTTCTCCACCGGGCGTGGGGACGGGGCATCTCGTCAGTAAACACAGTAAATGAAAGTATGTTTGAAAGCACATTGGTGCTTACTTTTCAACCTCCTCCGCTTCTTAACAAACATAATTTAAAGGCAGTGCGTTCACACGCGCTGTTTCAAACCTTTGGAAAGTATTTTCCCATTAATTCTGAGTCAGACAATGATAATTTGTACATAAACCTGCTGTTTTGAGGTGGAAGTTTAAAGATTCCTGCTGAAGTGCTGTGCTTTGTGACATCAGTAGTTGGGTTGGTGTGTTGGGGGTTTTCTTAATGAAAGTTTTCAAAGTAATCTTAAATATTTGTCTGTTGGTTTCAGGAAAAACCGTGTTGAAAGTGAAAGAGACGCTGCAAAAAGATGGGCTGACAAATGGGGGTTTTTGAAAACACCTCTTGAGGAGGTAAAATTGAATGGCATATAAGCAACACATGAAATCTACTTGTGCACAAATTTATCTGTGTGTGGACACAAAATTATGAGAGCACAGAAGACTAGAAGTGTACTGAGTATGACTTAGTAAGCTGGCATCCGAGGTAGCAACTGCACTACTTTTGAGTTCGTTCAAATACTAAGATTTCTTCTGAATAAAATACAGCAAGTAGTAATTTATATGCTGTGCATATTCTGATATATTTCTCTTGAGAAGCATGACTCCTAATAGTGCTAACAAGTACTAGATGCACACTGACAGGAAAATATTTCCCCTTTGTCTCTCCATATGGTATTTTAAAAATCTAGGGGAAAAGGTTCCAGCTAATTAAATTGTCAGTGAGGGAATCTACAACAAATGAAAATATTTGGAGTGATGTCTCTTCTCAGTGATGTTTAGATATTAGAATACAGTAGCACATGATGTTACATGTGGAATCACAGTATTTCATTGCTAAACAACGGGATTGACGCAGCCCCTGCATAGTTATAAATGTAGTTTATATGCATGTCTTCTGAAACAAAAAAATTCAGTAATTTCCAAAGCACTGAAATAAGTAGTCCTGCTTGAGGTGGAAAGAACAGGAAGTTCAGATGCAACGATGAGGGAAATCGTGTGGATATCACATATTAGAGTATATTTCAAAAGATAAAGAGTACAGTTTTTAATTATGTTTTGGTTTTAGTTGATTGGAGATGAAAAGAAGGAAGATGCAAAGCCCAAGATACAGCTTCCAGATCACCTGCAGGTTCGACCTGTGACACCTGTGGAAAAATACATTAAGGTTAGAAAATTAGATTTTAAAATTGCAATACAGCAACATCTGTCTTAAGAAACCACATAAGCTCTAAAAAACAGTTTTCTTATAGAGGGGGCTATTTAACTAAAGGTCAAAGAATTTGCAAACCAAGCTATGCTTTAAAAGCATTTAAGACAAGGAATTGCCCTTTGGATATGGTTGTAATTTTCCTACCTTTATTTAAGGGTTTTGTTTTTGGCAGAGACAATGCCACTGTCCTCTTCAGTAGCACAAATTAATAAGAAGCCAGTTCTAATAAGCTAAGTCATAATTATTTTGTTTTATTTGATTTATATGTACATTCAGAGTCTTAAAGCTGTCAAACAGCTGGAGAGTAGAATGTGACTGATGGTTTAATTTATAAATATGGTGTGTCAGGATTACCAATGAATAGGGTAACTCCACATGCAGCTAAAGCAGTGACACTGGGAGAGGAACGTACTCACGAAGGGGGAAGCAGAATATGCTAACGAGAAGGAAGGTTAGTCCACTTAGAGATGATTAGGGAAATAAAGGAGATTGGAAATCTTACTTGCTGAACTAGCTTTCCTTCAAAGGAGTCCAAGGGCTGGGAGATAAGGTAAGGAAGTAGTAAAAGCTTTTACTGAAATTAAATTAAAATTAAGAGCTAGTGCTGAGTGTGGCAAAGAAATGAAATGGCATAATTTCTGCCATTAGTGCTACTTGTTCTTCAGTTTTGTCCAAAACCTCCAGTCTCGGTCAAGTTGCAGTTTCAGTTGAGTCTCAGCCCCGTGAGGGTGTTGGTGCATTAACAAACCCTGCAGTTACCAGCTGCTCCACAAGTGTGCAGAGCCTGGTGCACATTGGAACACAGTTTCCATTTCACCTCAGAACTGGGAGGAAGAGAAGAGTTAGCTGTGATTTAGGTCACCCTTTACATATTCGGAGTGAAGTTTCATACATCCTTTTCAGAACTGTGCATCTTTCTGCACATTTACCTGTGGTAACAGTCAAATCTGTTCTCTCTAGGTTAGACTAATAAAAGCTTCTTCATCGTCCCCTCCCCCAGATCAAAAGTGGGACATGATTTCCTTCATTATCCCGCTCAGTGGGTGGCAGTTTTGGCCATAAAAATTATCTTTTTCTGAGGAACTGCTCCACCTAAATATCATAAACATTTTCTAATCTTGGCCAAGGAACAAAGTGAAGCAACTCTGGCAAAAGAACTGAAACATTGTTCTCTTGCTGTGTATTTCTCTGCTAAGTCCCCAGATGCTGAAATGATAGAACGTGCCCAATTGAGATGATTCAGCCAAAGTAAGCACAGCAGTCACTGAACAGAGTCTGTTGGCTTTTGTTTTGTTTCCTTTTTAGCTAGATTAGTTGCAGATTAACTCACCCATCTTTTAAAGTAGAAAGAAGGTAGAATGAATAAGTAATTCTTGATGCAAAAGCCAGCTTGGTCAGTAATATCTTTGGCATTTGGACTTAAATTTATTATTCCATAGCTGCATTGCTACCAAATATATTACAGCAAGGAGAAAACACTATTTCTCCCGTTTACAGAAGTTAATTAGTTTTGATGATGATGATGATGATATTCAGCTTTAGTCTTTTTTCCATACATAATAATGATAAAATTCTTCTCCTAATAATGTAAAGCAATTACCAAACTTTAAAAAAATTAATTCCAACATACACTATTAAACAATTATTTGATTTTTGGTTTTAGAACACTACAGCACAAAAGACAATGTTGCATGACAGAAAATGCAATCAAAAACCTCTTCATCATTCAATTTTACATTTTACTTTGATTTTAGGTGCTTCCATCTCCTCCAGTACCTAAAACTACCCAGGGATTTATTGGCTGGAGATCAGGTGTTCCAGGGCTGTCACTTGAACATGATTATCAAATCCAAAGCTGCAAAGGAACTGTCTGTAAAATGAAGTGACCATGTGAGCCCTCTGAGTGACATCATGAAATAAAGAGTTAGGCACACAGATCCATCTGGATTTTTAAGGAAACATCCTGTAGTGGACCGTTGGACTGCTGATCATTTATGCTATTTATGTAAAAATCCACAATCATTTTGGTAAAGTCTGAACATTTTCATTTTACTTAATTGAATCTATGGCATCCAAGCTGTTAACTCTGCCTAAGAGCTTCTGCTTGTAACTTAGAAATAACAATGAATAAAGTCAGATAAAGATCACAGAGCAGGTACTATTTTTGTTAGCACTAGTAAGACTATAATTTGAAAATATTCATTGGAAGTTGGAATGACAGTGCAAACTATAATTGTTTCTCCGTGAGAACCTCTACTCATAAAATACCCATAATTATAAAATACACTGGTTTTTGTGTTGGGTGTGCTTTGCAGGTGTTTTGTGTAGTTACACACGTAAGTAGGTGAGTAGTTCCCAGTAAAGAAATAAAGTGCACCAAGGACACAAAGTCACTTTGAAAAATCAGTTTTGCTATCAAATGGTTTTTTCCATTAGTTGATCAGTATGCAAATGGGTTACAAAGGATTAGTGTCACTTCAGTTTTGTGTATACCAATATTTGCACCAACCAGGAAGAGATGCTCAGAGCCAGCAGGGGATTGCACCGTGAGTTACTGAGCTCCCTCAGTGCCGTGGAGTTCAGTCTTGCACTTCATTATGTACCTGAAGATTTGACAGGATTTCTGGAAATTCAGAAGGAAACTCAGTTGCAGCAACTGTTTGCAGGATATAATTCTAACTGGCCAAGGTGTTTAAACAAGAAGGTTGTTTAAACAAAAAAGACCCTCCAAGAAATCAACACAGGCAGCTCCCTCTAACTCCTTATCACTTAAAGAGGAAAGGTTTTCATCTTTAACCCTGCTGCAAGACCTCCTTTGTGTTCTGCAGCCATCAATATCTACTGCTTGAGTCAGCACTAAGTCCTTGGCTTTCACAGCAGTAAGGCAGCAGTTAGTGTTTGTTCTTCCCTTCTTCCCAAGAAATGACTCACAGTGATCAACATCCCACCTTTTTTTTTTTAACATCCATTTCCAAATGCCCACAAAATAATAATATTTTACTTTTTTCCATATTCTTTCCAAATAATGGAGAAGTGAGTCATATCCTTTGGAAAGATTACCCAAGAATGAGAACACATAGCAGAAGTAACTTCAGACGCTTTACTTAAAAACCAGAATAAAGAATAACTTGGAATCAGACTCTGGAAATTTAAGTAGGTTGTAGTTTAGCTACTAACCATAACCTGTGCACACTGTTCTTTGAACAACCAAGATAACTGTTAGAACAATATTTAAAATCAGTGTGCTTTCTTGTCATTGCCAGGTTTGTATCTCTTGCTTATTTTAATCATGTGATATGTGGTTTTTTGGTTTATTTTAAGGTTGTGAGATCTTATTTTTGTCTGATTTAAATAAACAGGTATAATAATGATTAATATGTAATTTAGTAGCAATTAAATTACATTAATTCAGGCCAAATGAAAGGGGAACTTCAAGACCACTGGCTTTTAAAGAGTTATATTAAAGAACCAAAGCTGGCATCAAATACCCAGTGGATGTTTGTATGAAGTGAAATCCAAATCCAGATGAGCCATGGTTTGATTTTGAAAATCAAACTAAATTCTTTGTCCAGCATCTACAGTTGAACATTCCTGAATCCTATTCCAATGTCTGAATATTAACTGTGTACTAACAGTAAGGGCTTTGTATTGTACATTCTGTCATTCAAGGTACCTTTACTTCAGGAAATACTTTGATAGAGACTAATTTGGGATGTGCAAGGAGTATAATCTAAAATTGTGAGTCATTTCTTTATCATAAACCTGTCAGTTATTTGTCCCATGTATTCAGAGTTTTGGTGTTATGTGAAACTATAAACCTTGCTTTTCCAAACACTTCTACCATTTTACATGAAAAAAAATTGTGTAGAAGTTGTGGATTTGCAGCTGACAAAGGACTGCCCGGTCATCTGCCCCAGTTGTGAATCCTAAAGGTCAATACAGAATTATTGTATCACCTCGGAATGTTTGAAACCTGGCCTTTAATTTGTGGAAATTAACCTATTTATTTGAGCCAGGTTGGATACATAAATGCCACTGCACACTGTAAAATATCACACATCACCAAGGTCAGGACAGTGTTAGTAAACTCTGCACACATCAGAAAATGCTTCAAAACAAAATTGAATCACTTCAAAAATGCAGCAAAAGTCTAAACAATTTTAATTCTATATAAAAGTGTTAGACCTGTGTTTCTGTGCAAGTCAGAGCAGAACCAAAATAAGAGAACAAGATGTAAGTGTATTTAGATGTCTTCGATTCTTCAACTAAAATATCATTTTGTCTTTTGCAAAGCTTCTGGTGAGCACAGGGGGCTGCAGAGCAACTCCTTGGTTGACTAAAATTTTTCAGGAAGCTGAAGGCATCTTGCCTTTAGTGTTGTTTTCAGGTAAACTTTGCTAACAGACTCATTGTACAGAAGAGCACACAGAAATGTTACTGGATCTGATACCCAGTCACCAGAGCCAGAGGTGGAAACAGGTCAGCCCTATATATGCCACCAAGGATGTGTTCCTGCAGGTGCTCTCCTGGGTGTGTGATGAAATAACAGTAGAGGCTTAAGCTGTATTTAAGTTGAAGAACTATGAAATCAGAATTATCATTTTCACAAGCACTTACTTTACAAATAACAAAATTGGGGGACAAAAACCTGGTGTTTTGCTTCACAGTGTGTTTTTTTCTGTGCTGTTAGAACTGGCACAGAACTGGAACTCGCTATTTATAATTCCATTAATATAAGATACTTTACCAGGAGCTCAGAGTCAAAAGATTGCTATTTATTTAAAATGCATTATACGGAGAATAAAGATTTTTTTATTAGATCATAGTTGCTGGTGATTCTGAGTGAGTAGCACTGAGGTTGCAATCACCATAGAAGTGTTGCTATTCATTTGGGAAGAACCAAAGCCACCACAAAAAAACTTTTTTCACTTTTTTTGTGAAAAGCAACCACAGCCTAGGCACAGACAAGTGATCCAGTGCCTAAAAGGGTGCTTGGAGAATAAACCTACTCGGTGCTCTGCATGAGACATCTCTGCAGTGACATGCTGTGACATCCCAATGACACCCACTGCAGTCCTAAGCCTCAGCACAAACTCCTGTTTCTAGTTCCTCCTACTGGCTGCTCTATCAGTCTGAGGTAACTTTAGTTCTGAGCTTGTTTCCTTACAGAACAGAGGATGTAGATTTTATTATTATAATTTTCAGATACATAAGGCTTCCCATTCACAGACATAATTTCCTCCTTTAGTGAAGGATTCTTTTTGGTTCCTTCCACGTTCTACAAAGTAGCAAAGTGACAAACATTAATCTAACAGAGCCACTGACAGCCAGACCAGAAACCTCTGCTCCCCTGTGAAGCCCAGCCCAGGCCCTCCTTGCTTTAGGTTCCTCAGTGCGTTGTGTTTTGTTCCCCTTGAAATCGCGCCCTTGTAGCAAAACAGATAAGGCCCGCTCACAGACTATTACCTTCTTCCTGACTCCTGCGGTTTTCACATCCCATCAAATTGTCATTTAGCTGAAAGCATGTCAGACCATTTCACAGGACCATACTGGAATAAATTTAACTGTACTGGAAATTGATACTGTTGTGCTGTGAAACTGATTGGGTTGGAAGTGAACAAAACATCGTTCTTCAGTCATACATGGAAAAGACTAATGGTATTGGGAAATAATTTTAAAACATAACAATTCTGTTAACTTCATGTATCCTGTTTTAGGTGAGCTGCACTCTGCAGTTACATATGAGATCTGGCTGAAATTTGGAAGTGATTGGTCAGTACAATTTGCTTTTATTAATGGAAATTACACCTTTACACCTTGGGGTCACAGGTTGTATATGTGGCCCAAGTGACTCCACTTTGAATTTGGCCCTTTCCTCCTCCCTGCTTTATCTGCTTCACTAAAGAAGTGAAATAAACTAAAAATTCACTGAATATTGAAATATACCTGTGGACTTCAAAGCACAAAAACAGATGCAACCATGAAGAAATAAACAGAACAAAGAATCTTCACTCCCCAGCAGCACCACGCTTTCAATTTGGTGGCTCCACTGACCCAGCAGCTTCCTTGGGTGCAAGATCAGCCTTGCAGGTACCAGATTGGGGTTAAATGTGGACACAACTCTTGTTAAGCAAAGTTTTTAACAGCTCTAATAACAGCATTATTTAGAGTTCCAATGCAGGGCGTGTAGAAGTGGCCATTTTCCCTGCTTCCTTGATAAAGGCTCTTTATTAAGTCCATTTTCCTGTCTGCTTTCCCGAAAGATCATAAATGAGGAGAGCAGCCCTGCACCCAAACAAGCCATGGCAGCCCTCGCCCCCCACCCCTGCACACACATTTCTGTCTCCGGCTTTCCCAGCGATGCCTCCAGGCTGCCGAGTGACACCCGGCTAATCCGTGCTGCTCCAGCCTGACCCGAACTTGACAATGCCTTCTCACTTCCCGCAGCCGCCCAGCAGCCCCCCCTTCTGCTCCCGAAGTGAGAGACGGGCAATGCTTTTATTCCTCACCGGGGAGCAAGACGAGCCCAGCTCTGCTCGTGAATCTCCTCTGCTCGCTGACATGCGTCAGACACAACATTGTCATCCCTAAAAGCTGGAGCAAAATAAAAACAAAGCAAGAGCCCAAAAAACCCCAGTGAGCTCCAGTCCCTGTCTGGAAAAATTAAACAGCCATTATGCTCTTATTGCCAGAGCCTGGCGATGTCCTTTGTTTCAGTGAAAGCCGTGTGATTTCTCTGCTCCCATCACATGCATTACAGCTCCCATCTTGGCACTACGCTGGTTAATGAGCAAACCCCACATATTTACAGTCTCTCAGGAGAAGCCGAGATCCAACTGACAGGCTGGCAAGAAAGCATGGAGGGACAAGGTTGATGGGTTCAACTTGGACATGGAGATCTTGTCCCCCACCTCATTTCCTTCTTGGCTGTAGTCAAAGTTGGGAGTTCTGTGTGGCAACAAAACAGCCCTTCCTGGTTAAGCCCAAGCCTGAGGAGTCAGGCTGGCTGTGCTGCTTCTGCACAGGTCAGCAGAGTGTAGGGGCAGTGGTACTGCTGGGTCAGAGAACTCTACTCCAGGACATGGGCCCTGAATATTTAAGGTAGGAAAATTCACTTTAACCTACAATTTTTGAGAGTCTTGAGCCAGCTCTGGCCAGGGCACAGTGCCAGGTAAAGGGAACAATCTGCAGTGCAAACTGGACAATAACCTGGTTCCCAGAGAACACTGCTGATGCTTTTGTTCTTCCAGAAGCTGTCCACAATAGTTTGAGTTACTTATGTGCAAATGAGGAAAGTTTCACCAGCTCTCACCATAGATTTGACCAAAGCAGGTTTTTTCACCATATTTGTTTGCCTTTCTGGTTTTTTTAAAGTAGGAGTGCTGAGCAAATCAGTATTTTACTGGGATAGCCACAAGCAATGGACAGCTCATGCCTTACTCCTTTCACCTTGGGCTAGAGCTGTTTAACTCAAGAGGGAACAACCTTCTTCATACCCAACAAATCTCAATTAAAATGTCCTGCATGCATATATGCAGCATTCTACACTTAAGGGACTCAAGAAGGAGAAAGGATTGCCTAAATCCGCTTCCCATTTTCCTTTCATTTGCACTGTTGGAGTCACTGCTAATCCATCCTTACCTGTGACAGGCAGGACCAGGCTGGTTCTGCTGGGCAGCCAGACCCCGATACTCTGTGTGCCCCTCTCAGCTTACTGGTCCTGCTGGGGTTAACCAGCTGTTGAGGGCTTCTGGAACACAGAAAACACAAAATTACATAAACACTGCAATTACTTGGAATGTATTTTACATTCATTTCATGTGTGTGTTTGGCAATGTTGCTGGAGTTGTTTTGGAGCTGAATAAAACACATGCAGAGAGTGGTCATGGATGTGTAAAAGCATCCAAATACAAGAATGGCTCTTCAAACCTAGTGAGCCAAATTTCTTTCTCTTTTGAAGAAGAGCTCTATAATGATGATTTATACATTTTTACTGTGGAAAAGCAGATAAACACACAGCATTGCCTGGTAAGCCTCGTGAACAGTCCCCATAAGGGCAGATGACAGCCAGAATGCAGAGTTTATCCTATACCATAGGTTCCAAAAGGTTGGTTTGTTCACCTGGTCTTGCCCAAACCCCGTGGGGTAATATAATGAAACATAAAAATACTAACTCTTACAAGACTATAGTTCCAGCTCAGGTCTCTCACAACACTAACAAAACAAACAAGCTTCACTTTCCCTCCTGATGACTACAGCCTTCCCTGAAAAATTATAGCTTTATTATGCATAATTCAATCTCATCAACTGCTTTTCTTTATTGTCCCTTCTAATTATGCACACATATATTTGTTATTTATTGCAATACATAAATCATGCCCCAAGCATGGCACAGAAGTACACACACACTTCCTATGTAAGAAGAATGGAAAAATCAGTCAGGCCAATCATGGATTTATTTACTCTCCTGTCCCATTCTGGATTTGTAAGTGTTTGTACAGATTCAGAAACCACATCTGAATTCTGTCTGAATTCTCTCTTGAGTTGTTACAAGGGCATTAATTACCTGCATTCTATAATGTATCACAACACCTTAAAATGGTTTTTATTTCTGAAAAACAAGGCCAGATGCACAGAAGTTTTTATGCTGCTGGCAGCCTAATGATGACAACACAGTAACTCCATTTGGTGCCTAATTTTGGCTCAGTGAGGCTCGGGTCAGTGGTGTTTGATATGCCACATGGACTACTTTTAAACTCTGGTCATGATTAGGGGCTTCAGTCCAAATTCAGACCTTTAAATGATATACCACAGGATCCTTGTTCTCCACAAAGCTACAGAGGGAGCTTGGGCAATGAGATCTTATCTTTAGCCTTCAAAGGTATCATCTGAAATCAGCCCCTGTGGATAAACCCCTCCAGGGCAGGACGCCAGGGCCTTACAGGAAGGCAGCACGTGGGACTTGTTCATCCTGAGCCCACTTTGACTGTGCTGACCACTCACCCTTCCCTGCAAGAACATCTGCATACAACAAAACTAAGCCAAAAAGTCAGGTTTTTTCCAGCACACATTGAACCACCTATGGAATATAATTAATCTCATGTGTACATTCCCTCTGCAAGGTGTCAGGATAGCACAGAGTCCAGAGGCATTTATGTCCAGTGAAGAACGTAATGCCTGCAGGTCTCTCTTCTCTCCCAGAGGAGAGAGACTCGAGGGCCCCCTGTAATGGACGTTTATTTGTCTGTGGTATCAATTTATTAGTTTGTTACACATTAATCATTAATCAGCATCTGGTGCTCAAAGAGTATGAGGGGTCACACAATCAGCCACACAGAGCATCACCCAGTGCCCTGCCAGGCCTCTCCAGAAATCACAGATGCTGAAACACCAAACAGGCAGCAGAGGGGCTTACATTTCATAAAGTAAATGGCAACACTGCTTTGCAGTCCTTGGATGAGCCCAGCCATGGAAGCTCTCCTAACTAGACCAGGGAGCGCTCCCCTCGTGTCCCTGAGGTCACAATTTGGCTAAACATATGCAGAACATGCTTGGCTCATTACACATGTGCATATCAAATCCACATCCAGCAACAAGGGAACAGAGAGACAATATATGGTAAAATACTGGAACTGTACTTCAAAGATCAGGATGCAATTCCACAGACTCCCAGGGTGACTTTGGCCACAACAGTCACCTCCCCTGCTCCAGCTCCCATCTGTAAAAAGCAAAATAACCATCCCTCATTTTTACTTCATCTATCTTTGCAATTTAGACTCAGAGTTCTTTGTAGTGGTGTCTCTCTCAAAATACATGCAGCTCCCAGCACACAGTGTCCTCCTCAGAACAGCCTTATGGAAATGCATCAAAAAAAAGAAAAAAAAAAGAACCATATAAAACATCCACTGATGAGATAAGACCACCAGCACAACAATGCAGTGAACAGCTGTAATCTGTGGGAGGATTATTTCTCTTTGCCATAAATGCCATCTAATTTTGAAGACAAGCTCTTCCCTTTCATAGAACAGGGAGCTCAGTATCTGCAGACAACTTCCCTTCCCACCAGTACGGTTTTTAAAGGCTCCCGGTAGTTTGTGACATTAGTTTGAAGATGTCACATCTTAATGACAAATATTAGTACCAGTCTGCTTGATTAACATAATTCATTTCTTCATTGGACATTTCATTCCAGATGAGCTGCTTTTCATCCATCCATATTTGCTGGGGGGAAAAAATGCATCCTGACATGCAATGTTAATGTGCCCTCTGTGCTGACCTCTTATCTCTTAACTTTTCATTCTCACCCCCTCGTTCTCTGCAGCGCCTGGAATGAGCTTTAGCAGCAGCTCTTGGTCAAGACTCTCATACACTGGACCTCTGCCAAGGCTTTTGGGGTGTTTAGCACTAAAGGTCTATTCCTATGACACACATATTTAAATTTAGCCCTAAACTGGTGGGCAAAAAAAGAGAAAAATATGTAAAATGTCACTTTCTGACAAGCAGAAAATTAGAATTCATTCCCCTGAGAATTAAATGGACTTTTCTGCTTCCAGTCACTAACTATGACAAGGTTAACATTTTTCAGTCTAATGACTAAGGACATTAAGTGTGCATGTGAATAAGAAATAAAATTACTGGAGGGTATTAGCGGAGTGTGTGACAACAGCCCAAGCTGACAACAGAACTCCGAGGCTGCAGACTGTAGCCAACACTGATCCTTTGCTGTGGAGAACCAATGGATACCAGAACATGGAGGGCATCCTTCTGTCCTTATTACTGTAACAACAGAAAAATCACAGCAAGATCCACATCTGGGTGGGGGGAGAGCTCATCTCAAAGGGCATCCAGCATGTTCCCAGTATCCCAGGCAGGGACACCATGTCAATCAGAAGCCACAAACCCCTGAAGATACTCCAAAAAGAAAAAATCACAAGTGCATCTCTTACCTCCCCGAGGATTCTTTCACAGCTCCTGATTTAATTCTGATATGACACGAGGATTAGGGTAGGAGATTAAGTTATTGTTTGTGACTTGCTTTAGCGTCTGTCCTTCCTAGTTCAGTTTTCCCTGTAGTTCCTCTGTCTTATTCAGCTGTGGCAAACTGAAGCTGTGTCTTCCAGACAATAAAGGATTTCATGGGCTGCAGCACCAAGCAGAGAGGGCTCAAAGGAAAAGAGAAGTCTCTGCGTTATTGATATGCCCTAGGTATTAAGATACTGAAAATTATTAACTGTTGGGAATCTTTCAGGACATATATAAACCTGGGCCACTAAAAGGTAAGACAAGAACGTTGTATTTTCAAATATTTAATATCTTCTGAGAAAAATAAGTGTAAAAATGGCATTTAGAGATATGGGTCAAGTTAGAGAAAGCCCTTTTAAACAGGGACAATTAATATGGATTCTATCAGAACAATAAAAGCTGCAAGGACATCGACAGAATTCAACACAGAGAGCTCTCCTTTTATTGTTTCTGCCTTTGATTTGGTTTCAAAAGCTGCTTGGCCACAACTGAGAAAAATCCAAAGCTTACAATTTAGGGGATAAATGAAACATTTAAAAAAAATGAAAATAGACATTAGGACTAAAAAGAAGGAAAGAAAACCAGAAGAAAACAAGTACTTCCAAAACCACAGAATTTACCTCTAGATTAGCCAGCTGGAAGGATTCACCAATTTCTCTTTGCTTTCCTGTGGCTGTCAGGGCACTCACGAGTCCAAAACAATGCATTTTTTATTTTTCTCATCTGAAATCATTGTGATGAACTATTAGGCAGCTCAGTTACAGATCACGTTTCCTGTACCATCAAAAGCTGGATTCTCCTCTCTGCATGTACAACTACCAAACACATCTCAGCCTCTGAAAGGTTTGTGCTTTACCAAAGCAGTGTGAGAGGATTCCTGCATGTTTGACACCAATGACAAGTGCTGCACCTGCCCTCCCACAAGCTCTGATCCACATTCCACACCACTCTCACTCCGACTGCACTCTGATTACTTTTGGTCCCTGGCCTCATTACCTCACACTTCCCTATAATGAACTGCATAAGCCACTTACCTGCCTGTAATCCTGATAAATCCAAATCATTTTGAATGAGTTTGTTTTGTTCCTCTGCCCCTCCAACTTCCTCAGCCTTATTTTATGTCATCAGCATATTTCAGGCACTTTTGAAATTACATTCTGCTCGAGGTCACTGCACTCATTTTAATTCCAACCCCCTCAGCACACCAATGCTTTAACTCCCTTCTGATTTATTTATACTGTTTATTATCAGAGCCCAATTCAATCAATAAAAGCTGGAATTCAAACACATGCACATGTTTGAATTATGCATACAAACACTCATCAGGGGAGAGAAGACAACTGCTGTGGTCTAGATCATTCCTCAAACATATGGCAGCTCATAGGTAAGGAGGCTCATAGCTGTGAATTTTTATACCTTGACTTTTGCCTGACCCCAGTGGTTGTTTGGCTACTGGAAATCCAGTGAATTGAAACAGCATCAGAAATTCCACGGAAGAGGCTTGGGCAAGGGATCTCTGCATTTCTTATCCCAAGCCACTAGAACCGTATTTATGGGCTTTCTGAGCTGACAGTTCCTTTATTAGCTCCGGTACACACAGGAATTCCAGAAAAACACCAGCAACCCACACCAGACAGTCATGTCAAGCAAATGCTGCAAACAGAACAGTGTACAGGGAACTGGAACTTAAAGGGAAACCAAAGCACAAACCTCAGTTGCAGCCTGGCTTAGGCATCAAACCAACCTAAACGGGCTGCTGGAAGCAGAGTAGGAAATTAATAGCTTTTGGCTCCTGTCTGCAAACCACCACCCTCCCTAAACACCACTGGTCAGCAGATCCTCAGGCACAGCTCACTGCTGGCTTCTGCTTGCCTTTGAACACAGTTGGTGGTTACAACCCAACAACAGTGCAAATTCAGAAAATGAAGGCAGAGAAAGTGTGTGGATGTGGTTTCTGTTACAGAGGTTGTGCTACAGACAGACTACCTTTGGAATTGTGTACCCCAGCTCATCTGCAGTTCCATTTCTCTCGGTCCTTTGCCAACTCCTCACGGCTCTTCCCTCTCCATCGTCTCCCTACCATGGATCCTCTGCAGCCATCCCTCATAAGCAATCACCCTCCCTCCTAATCACTCTTCTGAAAAAGCTGTTTCTATTTTTCCTTACTGCTCCCAGCTCTTGTGCCACAGCAGAGCTGCACTGATTTGTAGCACATGGAGGCATGGCCTGAGTGCTGGGGACTAAATCACAGCCCCTCTGCCCTCCTCATGAATTTAACAGTGATAAAATTCCCTCCTGAATCTTCCCTGGCCTAGAGTTATGTGAATTCCAGGAGTCTCTTTGAAATCCTGTTTTAATATTTCACAATTTATGCACAGAGAGTATTTTGGCTTTTCTAGCAATACATTTCTGCTTGGTAACTCCCAGTTTGAATGCTGATTGTGTTTTGCATAAATTAACTAAATTGCAGCCCTTCTGTTTCATTGGTACTTTTTGTCTGCTTCCATCAGGAACAATGTCAGGGAGATTGCAAGCTGACTACAATTCTCTTTCCTAAGCAAGAGGAAAACATGTAAGAGCCCAATCAGCACCAGTTTCCTGATGTCTGTTGGACTTTATAAGCTGTATTATGCTCTGGCATTTAACAATTTCTGTTCATTTGGTTCACTTTAAGAAGGGAATGTAACAATTGCCACAGTGTTCTGAGCCTCTGGTGTCTATTGACAAATATGGAACAGGTGTAGCAACAGCTTCTCTTTCTTCCTCCTTAAAAATTCCCTGAGCTAACAAGTTGTTTGTGCAATGCCAAAGCAAGGACAGGTCTCTGCTCCCATGTTCCAACACTCAGCTTCCATAGGGAGATGTGCAGCAGACTGGATTTCACAGGTAAGGCAAGACCAACAGTGGTGTGAGGCTGCCACGAGCACAAAACTCTGCTCAGGTGCTGCCTGAGCCTGAAAGGACCCAAATCCCCACAGGTAGGGGAAGTTCCAGCAATAGATGGCACATTTTAAAGATTCTTTTACTACACGGCACGAAGAATTCCACATTCAGCCCTGGTCTGACAGCCAACAGTGTTTACACCTGGGACATGTTTCATTAACCAAGGAATACACTCACATCTCACCCATGACAAAAATCAGTTACCACAAGTTGGTTTATAAAACAGTCACAGGATTTATTGAGATAAATACAAATAGAAAGTTACATAGATTCTTTATTCTGACAAACAAATGACACTTCCAGAGTGTCCCCACTTAACTGGGCTCGAAACACCACCGTGTACAGACACAGCTGCCCCTGGGGCAGCACCTGACTGCTGCCACATGTTCATCCCACCAGGGACACCAGTGAGGCTCAAACCTAAGCAACATGACCAACATGCTTTGGATTACAAGTGCTGGATCATTCCCTACAGCATCACAGCAATATTGCACCAACGACTGTTATTGTCATGTTCCTTAGCTAGAAATGCCGAAAAGTGACGTTCCTACTGCTGCTGTGAAAGTGGATGGACTACCTAACTTTGCTCCACCTGGCTTTTTAAATACATATTTTTGCATAATTTAAACAACCCAGAGAACTGCACGTGAACACACTCATTGCATACATTTGTCTAGGACAAGACGTGAAGTGCGGCCTTTAGTCATGCTGAAATCATTTCTAGTTTAAAACTAAACCAAGAAGACAAACTTGCAGAGGGTAAATCTGTGTAACAGACCTGCACATTGTCTACAAAAACCACACTCCAGAACTATGCTGACCCCCATTAGGACATGCAACTGTGGAGTTGTAACAGGAGGTTTTAAACGCTCGACTGAAATTGCCTTGTTCAAAACCGACCTGAATTTGGGAGCCAGAGAGGTACCAAAACATTGTTAAAAACAAAGAACTTTGTTCAGCCTTTTAGTGAACTTTTATAGCTGGTGGCTTACCCTTTACACACATCCTAGTTAAAAACTCCTACTGAACACTAACCAAACATGCTAAAACCTATGGAAGCTTGTGTTTTCCAGTGGATTATTGCAAGTCAAGGTAACTATTTAAGGTGATCTGACAAACAGCAACCTGGGTTGGGTTAACGTTCAAGGTATTTCATTTATATACAATATATTTCAAACATACTTACATATACACACACTTAAAAAAATCTGTTCAGTGCTGAGAAATTTAATGAACTGATAATAAAAAACAGAAGTGAAACCTTGGCAGAAAGGCCTTAGAAAATCTGAACTGTTAGAAAATATCAGTATAATGCCAGCATTAGAAAAAGATATTAGAACTAGAAAAAATTAACTTGAGGGGTCTTTTTGTTAAGAAATTGCAATCATAAAAAGTCTGTACTGAAGAAGCATTTGTTTTAAATTATAAAAAAACTGTAAAAAATTAAATGTAGAATGTTGCAGAGTTTACACTGTTTGCTGCAATAGCAGTGGTATATTTCTGCCTGCAACTTCCAAAGAGCATTTTATGATCTTACAAGAAAACAATTTGTTACAAATACTGTACATATTATAATACATGACAGGTTAACTTATACAAAAGTGAGCCCTCCCAAAATACAGAACCCAGCTGAGGAACCTACTCACTATTGCAGACAAGCCACATTCAAACAAAACCAAAACAGTTATTTCTGTGAAAACCTCCCCCCACGTGAACTACTTACTATGGAACATGAAATAAGGGCAAGTATTTACACAGGTCTGCTCAGGAGAAAGGACTCTGCTCTCAGAAAGAAACTAACTGTTATCACATGAAACCATTTCTTTAGTATTTAAGCATTAGTTTTTGAGCAGGATGAAGTTTCAATCCACAATAAAAAAATTTAAAAAAACCAAACCCACAACTTTTTTTTTTTTCCCAGGACCCACATTATTGCAGATTTGGGTTCCAAGAGAAGACAGGGTCCAGGAGAAGTATAAGCTTTGTAATTTTTCTGAGGCTACTCACTTTGACTAACACAATTCTGCTCTGTCTTCCAAACCCCTGTTCCAATAGACAGGAGACATCCCACTTCACCTTACATGTCTCATCTGGTGTTTACCCCAGACCTTGCCCTACAACCCACAGAGGCCGCAGAGCAAACTGTGGCACCACCTTTCCCCAGAACATTTCTGCACTGGGGTTTTGCAGAATTTAGAGGTCCTTTGTTTCTTAGGAAAAACTGTTTGGGGTTTAAACACTGGGCAGGTTAAAAGGTGTTTGTTAAATGAGGTGTGCATGAACAAACAAAGACCTAAGCCTGTAACTCTCTGTAATACCCTGGTACAGCCACAGCTCCTGTTGCAGAGCTGAATCTCTCAACTCAAGTGACCTTTGCCGGGGCTGAAGGAGGAATTTTCCGCTTAGGAAATCTCAGTTTACCTGCTCCTGGGAGAGCCAGCAGTAACAACAACTCACCTGTGAACACCTGTAAGGGCAGTCATAACCCCATTCTGACCTGTTAACACTGTAAGGGTATAGCTCAGAAGTAACAAATTAATAGAAACCTCACAATATACAAAGAATCTCGAGCTCTCTGTACTTTGAAAAATATCACACATAAAAATGACCCTTGCTTAATTCTAGCAGTATAACTACTTTAAAAAATGAAATTATTTCTGAGCTTTTCCCACTGATACAGAATTAGGTTCTTCATAATATTTTGTTACAATTCAAAACTATTCACATATATACACTTTTTTTTTTCAAATAAATGCAATAGCTGAAACAGTACAAAGATTATAATAAAAGTGAGGAAAAAATAGCTTCAGGGAAGTTTGCTATAATCAGGTTTTAAGATTTAGCAACCTTTTTAAGCTTATAGCAGCCTTGTACTAACGGAAATGTTTTGTTAAAAAAATGAAATGTAAATTCCAATTATGCTGAAACACTGAGCGCGGTGTAAGACTTTACAGACAATACTGAAGTGCAGGTGAGGTCAGAGTTATCACCCCATTTACAAAGGGAAAACCAAAAGGAAGGAATTACTCACAGGAATCAAACACACCGCTGTAGATGAAATAAGGTCATGAAATGACAACTGTAACATTTCTCAACACCTCCTTTCCTGCTCAAATAGGTAACAAAACCCACTTTATCTGTGCTTATTACTCACACTAACAGAAACACAAGGTGAGAAACTGTCCTGCTGTTCAGCCTTCACTGCAGAACAACCCCTTAGTTTTATTTTTCAATGGTGATATTGTCCATGTTACCCTGTTTCAGTTTTATGGTGGCAAAGAAAGACACATCTTGATCTCTGTCAGATTGCAAGGCTAGAATGGTCTCTTCTGCAGCTTCTAGATGAGGATTGCCAACACTTTTAAAATAAGCTGGAATAAGGGGAGAAAAAAGACAATTTTAATCAAATCCAAAAGAATAAACCCTAGAGCATAAGTAGTGCAGAAATACAGAGAATGCCAAAACCATCTGGGGCAGCTTATCCAGCTTATAGTCTCCTTACAGGAACTACAGGAAGCTAAGGGAGCTGACAGAGAAAGAGAAGTATGCTGCTTCTGATTCATCTTATTAGGTACTGAAATACTTCTAAGATAAACTTTTTGCTGAGCCCTAAATAGAGATGTATCAATGAGCAATAGAAAGCTCAGGAAGCTGCCACTGGACAATGCATTCTGAAACCGTCTCCAGACTTTATTCTGAAAAAAAGAGAGGCGATTTTTGTCCTTCCTCCTCTGAATAATCAGAGAGCAGCACACAAATTACATTTGAGATACACCAAAATAACCCACGGTGGTGTTTAAGAGGAACGTCGGATCCGAACCGCGGAGCCGCCTCGGGCGCGGTTCGCGGGGCCGCACTGCCCCCACGTGGGGCCGCTCGGCACCTGCAGGACCGGCCAAGGCAGCTCCAGCCCTTCAGGGATGAGCATCCCATGTTCCAAGGCTACAAAGCCACCGAGTACTCTCAAATCTGAATTTAAATCCTAGATTACAGCGTATGACTCTGTTTCACAGCCTTGCACCAACTGAGCTACAAGAGCTGTGCTGGCAGGGGAGAGCCAGCGCTCCTGAGATGTTGGATCTTTCCCAGGGAATGAAGGACCACACCTTTCTCCAGCAACGTCTGCCTGAGAGCCTTGGCGAGCAGGACCCTGACGTTTGGCACAGGATCTGATGCAAGGCTTAGGAGGCTGGGGAGTAAGTGTTCAACAAACTGGTCCACAGGCATGCACTCCTCTTCTACTACAGCCTACGAGACAAACACACAACAGGGGAAAGCAAGATTTATGTTAAACATACACTCATTGCCATTTCTTTCATTTCTTTCCACCTTATCCTTAATTTGGCCTGTTAAAAAAGCTCTGAGCAAGAACACCCTACCCCTGTGTCTCACCATTCCGAAGTTCAGCCAAAGATGGGCCAGGAAGAGCAGATGCATTTCTTTCAAGAATGTTTTAGGAAATGCTGCTCTCTTGCCTGTCATCACCCTTTTCCCTTTTAATGCTCAACCCTTGCTCCTCACTGCTACCCAAGCAAGCATTTTTGGTTTGGAGGGGGTGAGTGGTGGCAATAAAGAGAGAAATAGTTCCTGGCATTCAGCACCCATTGGTAGTTTGAAGAGCTCTTGTGATCCTTTATCCTAGCACGGCCAAGGATTAAACAAATGCATCTCCAATTGGGACTTAATTCTTGGCTTTGCCACTGGGATAGCAGAAAGTCCAAGGATCAGCTATGGCAGCTGGAAGCACAGACCCAGACAGGGATACAGCCTGGAGCGGGACAGCCAGATGCCAGCACTGAGACCCCACCAACTCTGACCAAACCAAAAATGACCAAAAAAATTGTGAGTCCAAATTTCCGTTTTGCCCACATTGCTGCAAAGCCACAAATTTAATGTACACAGAAACAGAGAGAGAACATTCCAACCTGACAGATGAAGGCAAAGGCTTGTCTTCCAACCCACTTGGAGCAGTGGCGAAACCGCACTACGAGCTCATTGATGAAATTTAATCCCAGCGTATTTGCACTGTTTGCATAGAACTTCTGTAGTATTGCTACAACCTGTGAGCCAAAGGAATGGGAAAAGGAGGGGAACAAAAAGAAGAAACGAAATTTCAGCTGCAGCCCTTAGACTTAAAAAGACATAATTTCATTTGAATTCTACAAGGGACACTTTATTCAGTGTAGTCAGCTGTGCTTGTAGGCTTCATAACAAATTAAATCAGCTTTGAGGAAAGATCAGTAGTTGTTGTTCTGTGTTTTATTGTGGGGTTTTTTCCCCAGAACTGGGGGAAGGTTTTCCAAATCACATATACTGGCTTTCACTCACTTCAAAAAATTTCTCATGCACATACAACCACAGAGAAAGATTTCAATATCTGTGGCAGTCTGACAACTCAAAATATTTAATAAACTTTCCATTTCACTTTTTTCCATATTGACTCCTGTGTTTATCAAAACATCCCTATTCACCCTACTTGTGGGAAAAAGCAGCAATTTCAGGTACCCTCTCCAGGACCATTTTCCTGCTCTCCTGCCAGGAAGTGAACTAAATCCCCTACCAGTTTGAAGGAGATCCACCGAACTTCTGAAACTTTATCGGAGCACAGAGTTAGTGCAATGTGCCTTAAGTAGTCATAGACATCATTGGGATTGTAGAGCTCCAGGATCAGGATCAGCTGCCTGGAACACAAAGGAAATCATTAACTGTACCAAGTGCAGCATCAGCCTGCTGCCATTCACCAGCTCTCACAGGTGGGGAAGGAGCACCAAAGCACCGGGGTACTACCGAGCCCTTGAGCAGTTTGTTCTTCTCTTTACTTGTTAGAGGCACAGCTTTAATCCATCAGGGAGGCCAAGAGAAACTACATGTGATCCAAACTACACGTACCAGTGTATCAACTTTACCCAAAAGAATAACCAAAAGCTACAAACAGAAGCATGAGAAGTTTTTTTTAACTTCAAACCAATACCCTGTACATTCATGCAAAGCAAAAACTGAATATTTACCTCAGTGTAGAAATCTACATTTCAGAAAATAATTCCTATCTCAGAACCACACAGAACTCACTCCAGCCACAGAACCAGCACAGAACCAGCAAGCCACACAGAACCCAGCCAGTGGCAGCTCCCCACCAGGGCCCAGGCAGCTGCTGTGTAACTTCTGTACCGCTGTGAGTTTGTTGTGCCAAACTACAAAAGGAAAGCGAGTTCTCAACAGCCCAAACACAGCAACACAATAAACACAAAGGTCAGACTTTATCTGCAAACTACACCTACAAAGGTGCTTCAAATATCAACAGGGCTTGTAGAAAAGGAACTGTGGGATGTTAATCTACCTTTGTTATATAGCGAAGTACCAAAAGAATAAACTTACTTTTTAAGAGCTGGTTTTTCTTTCCTACACATTAAAAAAATTACTTTTTACATGCATTTTACTAATTCTTGCAAGGGAGTCTTGAACTAATAAATTCTCACTGAATAGTTTCTATCAGATTGTCGTGTTTCATTAGCTGCAACTGAACCAGATCTCCATTTTAGTAAAATCACAGGTATTTAAGTTTCAGTCACACATTACACTGCAACTTGTGAAAAATAAAAATACCCGAACACCCTCAACTCCCCTCAAACAACCCTAAAACAGCCAGAGGCTTTTTCCTTCCTAAAGAATGGTTGTAAACTTTTAGCTCCTAATCGAGATGTGCCAACTTCTGAATGTAATTACTCATTTCCAAGTTAGTAATACAGGCTAAAAATCAGAAGTTAACAAAATTACATACTCTGCCAGCTCGTAACGAAACCTCCAGTTCCTGCTGTTTTCAGTCACCACAAATTCTTGCAGCTGGTAAAGATATTCTCGCCTTTTGTCTGCATGAAGTAGCTAAAGGAAAAACATTACTGCTATAAAACTTCAAACTTGCAGTTCTCTGCTGTTTTACTCCATTCACACCTACGTGCATTTTCCTACTTGAAAGCAAGTGACCATTGACAAGGTGCTTCCTAAAAACTGTGCACAATCACCCGAGTACGTGGACACATACAAGTGACATCCAAAGGACAAGAAGTCATCCCTTTAGCAACACCCAAAGCACCATCTCTGGGCATAAGAGTGAGTAACCAAAAGCTAAGGATCTGTGTGTATTCCACAGCAGCCCACCAGGATCTGCCCTCTTCTCTCCCAGCCCCAAACACAAATTGCTAATGGGCCAACTTTCCCAGTTTACAACAGCCAGCAGCATTTACAACCACATTTACAAAGGGTTTTCAGCTTTGGAATTTTGTTGGGATATGAGAGAAAAGAGAGGTGAGGCACATTAAAAGAAGGAATAGAGACACACACACAAAATGGCAGCATTGTAGAAAACTAAACATTAATTATATACTGATACATGCACAGGTCATTCAAAAACTCTTCCTTTAATGGAGTCATAAAAAATTTTATGCTGAGAAATTCATTACACTTCCCTACCTTCAGAAAGTCATAGAGATGCTTGAGGACACCAATACGCACTTCATCCAGGTCTTTCAAGAACCCATTGAAAATTGGCACCAGATCAGCAGCTGTTAACTGATCCCCCAGGATCACAGCCAGCTCATGGATGGAGAAAGCCAGAGTGCGCCGCACCTTCCACTGCAAACAGGCCGACAAGGGAACTACATGAGGCACCATAACTAAAACAAACAAGCTGTTGAACAACCTCTGGGTGAGGATTGAGACAACAGGACAAACGGGGCTAGTAGAAAGTGTTAATCATATTAATCATAAGTCTGATTTAAATCTGTAATTTTATATTTTTAGTGCATATTTTTTCCCTTGTAAGAAATTACATGATCTTATAACTTCAGTGCAGCAAACTGAGCAAACAACCCTCACAATTCTGATTTATGGTTACAAAACTTTTTTTTTCTTACCTGTACATCTGAAGCCAGCGTCTCATAGGTGTCCTTGAGGCAGTGCCAGTTCTGCCTGCCCAGAGTCAGGGCCACCCCGGGCAGGCTGTAAGCGCAGTGCTTGGCAATCTCAGTGTCAACAGTCTGGGCCCGAGCAGGGTCAGTCATGGACAGGTACTGGTCCAGTAAAGGCTGAGGGATGATGTCCTACAGACAGACACACACTCCAAATTAAAATCAGAAAGAAAACACACCTGCTGTGCTACAGTTCTACCAACCAGCCAGCACCAAAACACACCCCTTGCGTGTGTTACCCTCACCAAGGGTACATGACCCCAATGGTAATTTGTCCTCTCATTAGGACAGAGCAGTCAGCAATGAACAGTCATTATGGCTTTATCAACACCTTGCATCAATCAAGCTGAAAATTCCTTCTTTGCTGATGCCAAACAGTAAATCAGTGACAGAACAGCATAGCCAGTGCCTACCTTGGTTGCACAGGTTGCCTCTTAGGCACCAAAAAGTCAACAGAATGTTTCTAATTTTCTCATTTAAAACAGGGTTCTGCTTAAATTCTGGAGCACTCCTTCACATTCCGCAACCGATCCATTGCAGAAGATAGCACTGCATATTAAGGGTAAGATGAACTGTAGCCAGTACTCCACTAAATCCATTTGATGCCATTTTAATCACCTGTAATTTTGACTTGTCATCTTCAAATGGTGGATTACTTTCTTGCTCTTTCCTCAAAAATACACTGGTTCCTCTGTGTTGTTCCTCTGAGTCCTGTAAAAGGAGGTACCAGGTAGTGAAATGAATGAGACTTGGTGCTGTTTGGGATATTTCAAAGCATCACAGTGCAGAACAATGGAGCTCAGATTCAGAACAGCCCTGCACAGGCAGTCTTGCACAAGCAGAGCCTTGTTCAGTGTGTTTATGCAAGTACAAAAAGACAACAGTTGTACACTGAGGCAAACAGTAGAGACTGTAGCAGCAACAAGGGCAGCAGTAGTTAAGATTTACTTCTAAAGAAAGCAACCTAATTTACCACCACAAACCCAACATTCATACACAATTTGGATGGTTACTTTTAAGTAGTTTTTATTCTTGAAATCAACTTAAAATTATATTCAACAGAATTTCATCAGAAAAAAAACCTACAAGACTAAAGCAAAACTTTAATTCCTGGGTTGTTTGGGTACAAACAGAAATGATAACCCTTAATGGCTTTTCTTTTTTTGATTAGATTAAGTAGAATATCATAGCTGTGGTCTAGTAATGTTCAAAAGCTTTGGATCAAAAGTGGGTCAGTTATGCCAGGGACTGCACAACCTCACACAGTTCAGAAATGGAGCACAACAGGTACTTACTGTGCTTTTCAGCACACTGGTGGTTGACTGGTCACTGATGTCATCCTGGGAGGCAGGGGATGAAAGAGTGTCCCCCTGCACCTGGTTGCAGGCAGCATCTGAAACAGCTGTTTCACCCAAAATCATTTTGTTCTGAAGATTGTCACCACTTTCTTCCATGTTTTTGGTCTCACAGTCACCAACAGAATCAAACTGAGCAGCTCTGAGAGCAGCAGACAACACTTGGACCTGAGCTGTATAAAGCAAAAGATAGTTATTTAGTCTCCCTTCTGCATTTAAAAGCATTAAACTTGTAATTAACTCATCTGAAAAGATAAAAGGTAGCCCCGTGTGAGCTGCACAGAAATGGTGTATTAGCAAACATTTGCTCTTGGAAAGAAAAGGCCTTTTACTCCAGAGCACTCAAGAGACTTGGTGAAACAAGAAACTGAGCTGACTATGAATGACAACAGGGATTTGGTCCATGAAACACAGATCCCACCATCAGGCCAATATCCTTCCAATACTTTCAACAAAGGGCCTGTTTCAGGTGGCTAAGGAGAGAGAACTTGAAATTAGGGCCATTCTCACTCAGCCAAATATTAGATGAGTTCAGCTGGTAACAGGTAGCACTGTCACTAAACCCATAGTACCTACAATACTCGAAACCTGTTAAAATTGCCTTTAATAAGCTGGTTTCCCTTTTGTAGTTAGAGCAATTTATTTTTCATGCAAACAGAAGCCAGGAACGCTTCCCCAGCTGCTCTAGAAATAACTCAGGTCTTATGAAAAAACTGTTGTATAACCTTCTACTATAATTTACTGCTCAAGGTAGGCTCGTCAACCTATGAATACCAAGCCAATTAAAATGCAGTCAAGTGTTTTGTAAAGGCCAGAAAACTTGCTCAGAGAAAACACGATTTTACTGTCAGAGTCTCACCTTGAACATCCGGATCATCTATGTGCTCCTGTAAGCTTGCCAGAACCTTTTTTATCTCACTGCTAGCAACACAGTTATTGCACGGCACAGAGCAGGCATCGTTGTGCTTCTCAGCCTTGAACTGCAGCAACTCCAAGTCCTGACTTATGTCAGGCAGAGGAGGGCGCCAGTACAGGAATGTGTTGAACACGTCCTCGGCAGACGGCAGCCTCGAGCTCATCCCCAGAAAACTGCTCTCCTTCGTGGCTTCAGTGGCACCAGCAGCGGCTTTGTCACCCTGACACAAGCGAGACACTTCTTCTCCAGGGCTGGCACAACAACCTGAACCTTCTTCCCGTGGATCTTTATTTAAGTCCTCAGAGAGCTTTGTATGAACTTTTGCTGAAGTCTCCTCAGTCGATGATTCCGGTTTGGTTTCCATCGGTTGTTCTGAGCTGGAAACAGACAAAGTTATTGAAAGTAAACTTTAAGTACTCTGTAACAAGAGGTTTTCAGTGAAATACTTCATAAAAGACAGCAGCAACAAGAGAAGCTTTTCTCTCCAGAAAAACAGAATTTGTGTTACCGCTGAGCTTTACTTCACCAGTTTTCCCTTTGCCCTCCTGTGAAGCCAAAGTGAATTTTAAATAATGTGGTTACACTCAAATGTGTGATCTCACTCTTCAGACCTTTTCTGGAACTGCACTCTCAAGTTGGGATTTTTAGCCTTGACAAGCAACAAAAACAATTACCTTCCTTTTAACCCCTTCCACTACATCACACCTTTCCCAGGATTTACCTGGACAATGCAGCATTTGCACTGGAAGACATCAAAGTGATATTGTTGCTTGGCTGACAGGAATTGGAATTCACATCCTGTGCTGATGGTCGGATACTCAGTGTCCCATCTTCTCGAATGTAAAGACCAGCACTTGAAGGGTTTGCAAAGGTAGAAATAAATGGGCCAAGAGACTGAAAAGCAGCCTGACGAACCTGTGGTGGTGTAAGAGCAACAGTCAGGCCTCATGCAATTCTCACAGACTTGAAAAATAAAAATTTGGTGCCATTTTTCAGTAAGAACCAATTAGTTCTTACTATAACAGCTTCATTTAATACCAAATATAACCAATTACCAAATAAGTGCCACTTAAGCAGAGAGTGATACACCTAAGCATGAATCTACAATCATTGTACAGAAATCTTTTGGAAGTTGTAAATTTGAAGGACATTTCTGTTTACTTCAACTCATCTATTTAACATAAGCAACCTTTTCTCAGAAGAGTATTCACACTTACAAACTGTTGAGAGAGAGGAAAAATAAGACACCATCTTATTAGAGGAGATGAGTATTTAACACATTAGGCTCTGATCTCAGCAAATGTACTTCAGAGCACTACTAAACTCACCCATTATTTGTTTAGGATCTACCTGGGAGGATGCACCTATTCCAGAGTGAGTTACTCACCCATCTGCAGGTGTCACTGATCAGGCTGATGAACAGTGGGGACAGTTTGCTCCTGCGAACTTCCGGGGACGTGGTGTAAGACACTGCCATAAAGCATTCAGCACAAGCCTTCCTCATTCCCCACACACTATCAGAACAGAGCTCAAAGAACTTGGGAATCTGCCAAAAATAAGCAAAACCAAAACTAATTAAAGACTAAACAAAGACTGCAGCAATATCAAAGTATTTGTTTGAAAACTGGAGGCAATGACAACTCAAGAGAGAATAAAATAAGTGAAGAACAGAAGAAACAGGGACAGGTTAAATGTATACACTAATTAAAGGAATTGGGAAAAAACCCATCTGCCTCTCACTTACTCCATTAGGAATGTGTGTACAACTATATGCAATAAGAAAGAATAGAAAGAATTATTAATGGCCTATTTTCCCTGAAATCATAATTGAACTGATGATCATTGAATGATCATCTAGTTCAGGGAAAAATAAAAGTGGTAATTCTAAAGTGTGTATCTATACAAATATATGTATATATATGTATATGTTGTCAATTACATTTCTAAACATGCTTTGCAAAACAAGAACTTTGCACTTCTCTTAATTCCCAGTTTTGCTGTGCAATTGCAACCAAAGCATTAGCCAAATCAATTAAAAAATGCATGCACACTGATTAATTTATAGAGAAGACAATAAAGGAACTCATTATTAAACTTTCTGAACTGAGAAATACAAGCCTTGCAAATTGATTTGGTTTTTACATACCAGCAGTCTTTCTGTGGCTTCTTGCCCAACTGCATTACAAATGTCACCAAAATTAGCTGCACAAATCTAAGAAATAAAAAGTCATTAATAACATTGTGTCTCTTTCAAGGGCATTAATGTGATTGTCAACTCCACCATGCATTATTTATCCCATCAAACAACTGCACATGTTTTGACTCTTCCAATTTCAGCCCTGCAACTGCATCATGTAATACTAACTCATCCAAACAGACTCATTGGAGCAAGTGTCCATGCTCCACATGCCTCTGGAATCAATAGTAATAAAGGTTTCTGCATGAGGAGCATCATCTGCTCCAGTAACCACCAGAAGGGACAATAAACCCACATGAAAGTTTAAATCACTTTGAGCAGCAGCTGTCAAACCCAAAGCAGGCCAGAACATGATACCAGGGTCAGGACTTAGGTGTACTGACAGCACTACCCTGGCTCAAGGTGGCTTAAGTGCTTTGCTGAAGCAAAGTTTAATCAAGGTCTCAAGTTCGTGCCATTTACAGGCTGTGACAGAAGCTCTAATTAAGGCAAAAGGGACATCCCCTCATGCTGGAAAAAGATGTTGGCAAAATCTGCAATCATTTAAGATAGAACTGCGTTAATACACGTTTTAGTCACTCCCTGTGCTTATTTAGAAGGCAATAAAGCAGCTCAAATTCCAGCAAGTACAGCTTATGTTGCAGATCAAGCTGAAGCTCTGCATGACCCTTAAGTCTACTCAAATATTTTAATACTTCTCATGCTACAAGTTTCCCTTTGTACTCAAACATGAATTAAAGTAAGTCTTAACACTTCAGGGGTTTCTCCTTTCAATAACAGATTTTTTTTAAGAAAGGATGTCTCAAATGTCTATTACTTTTGAATTTTGAAATAAGATGCTAGAAATTATGTAAGTTGCTTCCATCCCATAACCAAGCACAGCAGCTTAAAAAAAAAAAAAAAAGTTGTGCAAAACTATTAAATGTGCAAGACCAGTTTAACCTACTGGCCAAGGTCTATTATCTGTTTCTTTACTGAACCACAGAAACTAGAACCATGTAAATAAATCAAAAATTCTCTTCCAGATGCTTTGAAAGTTATGACTAAATTACGCAGGAAGGCATTTGAACAGCAATGTACAAATTCATTTTTAGGTGGGTTAGGGTTGGACACACACCAACCTTTCGGACTTGAAACAATTTCCCATCACTGCACAGTTCACAGAAACGAGGAAGCAGCATGTGCTCAACTGTTGTTCTGCTCAACATAGAAGCCATTTTACAGATTATCTGAAAATCAGGAAAAGAATATGTGTAAAAAGAAGAAAAAAGCTTGTAAGCACAGCCAAATATTCCTACTAAAAGTTACCTGAGAGCAAGACAGTGATTACAGTCAAATAGATTTAACTGCTACACATTATTTGTATTTTCATACGCCTGTTTTATGTGAAGCACAAATATAGCTCTACTTTAAATAATTCTATGCCAGAACATAACATTTCTGCATTTAATCCCTTGTCTTTTTTATCTGGTTAAATAGACTTCTATTAATAGATTTGTTTTCAAAGTGTTTGCAATGTGGCAAACACTGGTATTTTGTATGGAGAAGACAAAAGTTCCATTGCACTAAGCACCTTATAAAAATCACACTCTCTAAGCATATTAGAAATATCCCAAGCTTCAGCACACAAGTAAGACACTGGGCTTTAACAGTTCAGATACTTAAAAACACACACAGTCCCAGCTCTTTGTAGGCTCAGATACCACAAGAAAGTAGAAGTTTGCCATACAACAGGAGACAAAAAAAAGGAGTGCAAGAAAAACTAGTTATTTATGTGAGCCAATGCACACTTTACAGGAATGATGCCCAGGAATTTTAGGAGTTAACAGTGTATAATTAAAGGAAGTTAGTAACATGCTCATTAATTCAGCTTTCTCTGAGGAACCATCAATTTCCACTACCAACACAAACCATGCTTCTGCTGTGAAAATCATGCGTTTTGGGTTGCGTGTTTCCTTTCAACTCCCACTTTCTGGGAGAAATTGCTGTAATTCTTGTATTTGCAAGAGTAGAAAGCAAGGGGCTCTCATGCACCTCTCTCCTCAACTGCTCTGCCTGCAGCACCAGGGGTTTAATGCTTACACAAACGTCATCAGTCATCAGGATTAACAGTCCTCATCTTTCTGTTTTTATTTTTCAAAAAATACTGGAGCTTTCTACCTTCACAAAAAATAAGCTTTATTCCTTTCTAGGAATAAATGCTTGCCTTTGTAATAGAATGCTTAATAAGAACTAAGGAAGAGACCATTCAAGGACTTCCCTACAAATTCTCAAACTCCTAAAAGGCATCTGGTGCTCAGATGTCATCCTGGAAAATTGCCTAAGCAATTCCCAACTCCCAAACAAGGAAGAGGAAAATCTAGCTGGTAAAATATTTTACAGGTCAAGTGTCAGATATCCATGCTGAAATGTAATTACACACCAGCACTTTTCTGTGGAGTCAACTGATTTCTTGAAAGTCACCAGGCAATGTTTTTTTCAAAACACTTCAAAACTGAGATCAGGTCATATTTCTACAACATTACTGTGAAACCTGGTAAGAACACTCTGGGGAATTTAACAATCCTAACAAGAATTTTAAAAAAAGACTGCCCAGGACCAACTGTATTTTAAAGCTTTTCAGCTACTACTTTGACATCATTTAGCATCCTGAAGTATAAAGATGGTCTCTTTTTAAATCTGATATTTTCAAAAATTCAGAGCAAAAATTAAAGATTTGTTTCATTAAAGTAAAAATCCAAATATCTTAATGAATAAACATGAAAAGTTTGATTGCTTACTTTATTTAATGTCAGCACTATTCCTGGACCTCATCTTAATCACCACTATAAATTAATGTTATCAACTTACATTCACAGCTTCCACCTTGTACTCGTCATCACTGTCAGGGGCAGAGAGGTCGAGTAGAATTGGACACACCTTATTTTCAATGTCACTCTGAGCCACAAGGTCTTGTTCCAGCAGTATCAGCAGTGCTTCCTGACTTGCCTTTCTGACCTATAAACAAACACAAAACCAGTTTGTCACTATAAAAACAACGTTTACAGATACGAGAACCACAAAAAACCCTATCCTTTGAATGGATATACAGGTAAAAGCTAAAAAAAAAACAAACCTAGAAAAAAGTCTTAGTTTTATTATCATAAGGAATTAGTAATAAACACTAAAGTTTAACATTATCATTAGATGACATTTCATCATGTTCTGAGAATAAGACAAAATATGAAGACAGGATTTGCAAGTCATTACTCCTGTAACAGACTCTGTCCATGTGCTGTTAAGCAAATGCTGAAGTTTCCCAGTTTCTGCTAAGGGAAGTATTTAAAAAAAAAAAAAA
>VZTE01002519.1:851568-881479 GCA_013397775.1 Eulacestoma nigropectus
AAAAAAAATCAGACCTCCCTAGTGCTGAAAACCAATAAACACAGAGCACTATGTAAAAGCCAGATATCAACCAACATGGAATTATTTCTTCCTCATGCCTTAAATTCACTGAACCACACAGAATTTTTCAAGGATTCAACTCCTGTTGTCTGTTTTTCCTACCTGATTGTTAACATCTGTGAGGTACCTCACTACTATGGGCATAAGGTATTCAAAAAATGCTGTTGGGAATTTTGGTCGACTTTCTTGTAGAAAAATGGCAATAGGAGGTATTTGTTCCATCAGCTCTGTACGAACAGTTGGCTCTGGAAATAGAATTCAAAACTACATTAGTAAACATGAAATGAAGATCAAGTACTTTAAGAAAAAAAGGGGCATTTTTCGTAAATGTTTTCACAACAGAGGAAAATTAAAATAATCAAAACATAAAAATAGCATCACTGAGATTGCTTGTTCTTAAAGGAAAGCTGAATAAAACGGAATAGCCTTACATATATCATCACAGTTCAGAGACTTGGGATCAGTTCCCAAATCAATCCTATAAAATGAGATCACAAGCTGGAAAATCCAGTCACCATGAATGTATGCACAAGAACTATTAAAACGCACAACTGCTCTGTGCCACTTACATCAGATGTAACAAATCAAATTTAACAAATTTCTTGAAAAATATTGCTTCAGGCCCTATACTAAGAAAGGGCCTTTCATTTAACATTTACCATACAAAATACTTCAAAAATAGAGACAAAAATGAATCTGTTTTCATCAACAGATCTTCCTGCTAGATGAGTCAACTTCCTTAGTCCACTCATTGCCTTCTCAAAATTGGAAGTCAGTACTTCCTATGTTGCAATTTACATAAAATAACTTACACAAATTAAAAAACAAACAAAAGCAAACTTTCAAACCTGCATCTTCAGAGAGCCTGACTACTATTTCCATTACAGTCAGAAAGTCTTCTTCATTGTTACTGAAATCTCGAAAGATGTCCAGAAGACCCCTGGCAATAATTTGCCTGTGGAGTGAACACATTAATTGCTTTAACATGCAGCCAACGACACATAGATGGGATGGAAGGGGAACTTATCAAATGTAAATGGCATCACAAAAAAGATCAAGCTCTTCTCTGAACATTCTACATACCAACAAAAACGGAATCGAGAGATCTTATTTAGATAACCAAGAATGAAAATCTCTTTTCATGGAAATGTTTTACAAGTTATTCAAATAGAAATAACATCAGGCATTTGTTTGGGAGAATAATGAAAGACACAGTGACATCTTAACATCCTGAGTGCACTCAGACTCAGGCACCACCAAGTGTGCCAGTTGTGCCCTTACCTGTTATATACATTATCACTGAAGGCATATTTCTCTAGACGAGCCAGTGGAGTTAAGTTATCCTGTCCAGGAATATCCAAGAATGCTGTTATCCTCATGCTACCACAGTCTTGTCCATAATCTTCAATGCCAACTTGAAAGACATGAAAAGCAACCCAAAGAAAAAAAAAGCAAGAGTCAGCAAGAGATGTTACAATGTAAAATACAAGAAACTAGTAACTATTTCATTAAAAGAAATGTAATTGCACATCACTGGAAACAGCTTACAAAATCATCTTAAATTGTATCTAATGAAGTTGAGTACAACACTTGCATACAGACTTGTAAATTCAAGCTTTAAAATTTAACTGAACTGTCAAAATCCTTGGCTTTAAACACACTTTACTTTGCCCTTTCAGTGGAGGATCCACATGCACTGAGTTAAGAGAGCTCAGCTGACACACTTGCACATCACAAACCAACCCCTACATTCAAAAGGAAAGTAAGTCCCATTAGAAAAAAAATGGAATTTTAACAATCATAGCAAATTTCAAACTGTATTGCTTTAAATCAGCAAATTCTTATGTCTGTTTCAAAGTTCCCAAGGTACATTTTTCTCACTGTAGTTACTGGGTCCCACATACCTAAATCAAACAGGTAACATTGGGAAAAATTTCACTGTACTTGTGAACATGCTGGGAACTCCCCACTGCACACTTATCAACTATGGACTTTTCTGTGTGAACCTACTCTTCTCTGAATCTTTTTTGTATTTGCAGCTTCAGATTTTCACCCAAATATTACCAATTACCATTACACCAACTGTTAAAATTTGCCTCACCAAGTCTAACAGTCACCGTTACAGACCACAGGCAGGAGGTATGACTGTGAAAAGGAAAGGGAATGGGATAACTTTGTTGCCAAACTTATTTTAATCCTTCATTCTTACAACCAAGTGAAATAACATGCCTCCAACACATAAATCTTTCACATAAACGCTCTTATTTAAGCACTGGATGTAGGAACTCCACAGAAAGAGTTGCACTGGAGTAGTTAATATTGCTGCTCTGGGTTTACAACTGCCCCAAGCACTCCTAGAGCCAGGCACACTTCTTTCACACAAATAGAGCAACTGGGATCATACTTAACTAAATGCAAATTCTGCCAACACAGCTTCTCACACACGATGTATCTCACAAACCAGCACATGTGCTGACAGTGACAACCACTGAAGACAACAAGCCACTTCTTTGGGCTAAACTCCATTAATACCCATTATAAATAATTTTATATGTTTAAAAAACCCCTCTGTTACTGAGAGGTACCAAGCCTGAGGTTTTTTCCAACATTTCCTATGTAAAACTCTGCTTTCCAATTATTCAGCACAAGTCAAAACACCCTTAGAAATACAGCTCAGTAAAAGAGGAAATAATCTGAACGTACTTGGAGAAAAATGCTATACCTGGGTCTTCAGGGAAGAAAAAAAAAAAGCAGATTGGTTTAAGGTCTCCAAGAGACCCAGGTGAGTTAAAATACTACAGCAATCCCAAATTCTGCTGCTCTTGCAGACAATGTGCTCGACAAGCTCAATAGATTTCAAACAAAATAGAACTGTGAGATTAGATTAAATGTTGACATTTCAAATGCACACAGATACTAAAAGCGAACTCACAACTACCCAACAGGAAACAGATGCTAATTATTCCTGGCTTTTTAGAACAATGACATATTGCACTGACACCCTTATTTCCACTCCAGTGGTCATTATTATTTCTCATGGCTGCTCCTTACAGAAGGGTCTCTTGGGTTCAAAACATTTATCTGCACAGATGTAAACAATTTACAGTGCCCAGGTCTGTCTGGGATCGATCTGCTCCAGGACTTTCCCCCAGTCAAAGCATCTGAAGAGAAAATATCCAGATTTGCTGCTTCAGAAGAAACTCGCTGTATCCCTGTAACCTCCCAGGGGAAGTTACACAGTGTCTGTAGGATTCTGAATTTCCCTTCTGAGGTTGCAACAAACTCTCCATATCCGAACTCTGGCTATCCTTATACTTAGGCAATTATAGTATATATATTTGAAATTCCACACAGACCAGATACTCAATAGCTGATTTTTGAGGCTAGTCACCTGTTACATAAAGAAAGACTGATTAGAATCAATATACTTGTCATTAGCTTTACCTGGTTCCCACCTGTCCCCAATTAGAAACAATTTAACCATTAAAGCTATTAGTTCACTTCAAATATTCCAGAATTCCTACCACTCCGAATGACAACGAAATAAATCCCAGTTCTAACTCTGACTACAATACCACACCTGGGACTAATTTTGTAAACATGATGTATTTGTTTAATTTTACTACATGGAGTAGCTCCATTATTCATTTAAAATACTTAAGCACACACCAGTGCTTCCAAGAGCAGAGAGAAAACAGAGCACTACTACTTACGCTCAGGACTGAGAGTTAAATACCTGAAATTTTTTCCACACACTCTCACTACACGTAAGTAAGGAATAATCATGGCAGAATCCATTGTATCTTCTCTCAAGAATTTTTCTTTTCTTTGTCCATAAAATACCATTGGTACTCACAAGTTTCAGAATACACCAAGTATTATAAAGTAAATCCCAAATACTGAACTAGTATTTATCTAATGTTCTTTCACAGACACATCTAATATTCAGTATTTTACCCTCTAACTAGATCAAACAAGTAAGCTTGAAATCTGTTCACCTATAAACAGAAATAAATGTAACAGTATTCACAGCTGAACTTGAGTTCACTGTGCTCAAAAGCTGCTCAGAGATGTAAAAAACTCAGGGTCACAGGACCTAACGGAGCAATTCAATGTCATCACCCAGTGTCACCATCCACATGTCACAGCACAGACCAGTAAATACCAGCACCAAGCACAACGATTTAATGAGCTCAAGGAGGTCATTTTCCCTCCTGGTATTTGCACAATGAAAAACAAATTCTTTAAATACTTTCTTATTAATAACAGAAAGGGCATAAATAAGCTAATTATTTCTTCCAGATGACCCATTATCTCATCTTATGAAAAACAAGTTTTAAGCTTCACTTGAATTTAGATAGATTTTACTACAGCTTTTTCCCACATTCAGAAAAAGCCCCTAGACTCCCTGTTTCAACACAATTAATCTTCAGTGAGCATGACACTATTTCACCAATTTAGTTAAGCAAGTAAGAATCCAGTTCCAGTGATTTATTTCACTGAGGCTTTCCTAAAACACATCCTGAACTCTTTGCTAGCCTAGTAACTGGATTAGCACAACAGTATCTCAACTATAGGACATCTGAACTCTGCTACAACAGAGAGCTTTCGATACCATAATTCTAAAGGTATCGTCAAATTAATGAACATAATCAAAGAATACTTTTAAATCACAGAGTTAGATTTTAATAAAGCTCTAAAAGGTGCATTTATTTACATGGTCATCCTGAAACTGATAATTTCTTTTATGAATTACCACTTATGGTAAAACTGTCTTTATCTGGACATTTTTGCTTACTAGAGTTTTGCCTTACAAGCATCAAGCTTCTTAATTAACTTAGCAGACAAATCTGTTACAGTCTAAACAGAACAGTCAAGGACTGAACACTAATGGAAAACAAACACTTCCAGGGATGGTCACTTCTGCTCAAGGCCAAAACCCATAAGAAAACTACAACGAAGTTTGCATTTAATTCTGCTTCTCACATTTCACATGCTGCTACCTACTAGGGAAAAGCAGAAACCTCAAAGCCTGAGAGCAACAACTAATAGAATTCCACAGAACCAGCTCCTCCCACAGAGGCAATGTCCCTGCACATCTTCCCAACAGAAGACTTTAGATCCCACTTGTATTCCAACATTTCCCCTGGTGTTCCTGCAGACCAGCTTTCTCATGCTCAGCTGGGAAGGTGGGTGGGATGGGTCCACCTGTTTCACATTTCCCAGCGGTATTAAACAATAATGGTCTTGTGAGAAACAAATAAAGTTTCTCACAAGAAATGAATCACTTTTCTTTTTTAATAGAAAAGTCAATCCAGCATCCAACGTGCCAAAGAAACCACCCCACAGAGAGAGCTGCTTTCCAAGATCATAGAAGTTTGCATCACCGTTACTTAAAGCTTTATCTCCTGAAGTCACAGCGCTTACAAGGCTGGTTCAGGTCTGACAAGTGTCCAGCTCTTCTGGGACACAGCCCTGGACTACACCGGCGTGTGCTGGAGCTGTTCCCTGCTCTGGGATCCAGGGCACGGTACTCAACCCAAACCCACCGGTTTGTGAGATCCAACCGGAGCATACACGGTGATTTCCCCTTTATCCCGAGGTGCACTCGCAGCACATCCCCGGGATCCAGGAGCAGCGGAACACGTCCTCACAGCCTCTACAGCTTTGGAAAGTCTCACCGCAACTGAGCAATCCCTGGGCTAATTATCCTAATTCCCACCGACAACAGGAGCGGGGCTGATCCCCTCGCCCCCCGTGCGCCTTTCCCAGGCTCGGGCGCTGCAGGAGCTGCTGTTTACACCGAGCCCAGCGGCCACTGGAACCAGCAGGGATGGTCCCAACGCCCTGGGAACCTTCACCTGCCAGAACTGCCTCAAAATCCTCCCCTCTCCCTCACTGGGGTGAAAATGCGGAGAGGGAAAGAGGGCGACAGGAGGACCCCGGGGTAGGAGCGCGGGCCTGAACAGGGAGCGGAAAAATAAAAAACAGTTACTCACAATCATCTAAGTCATCCTGCAAATCCACAAAATACAATGGGATCCCTACAAACAAAAAACAGAAGAGAGATACCAGGGGGTTGGTTTCGGAGGGACAGCGGCAGCCCCAGCTAAGCCACCCGCCCGCTGGCCCCACTTACCGGCCATCTTGGAATGGACATGAGCGAGGAGGAGGAGCGGGAGGGCACAGGGAGGAGCCGCGGGTGCTTCCTGCCGCCGGGTCAGCCCCGAAACGCCACCGGGTGAAGGAGCAGCGGCTGCCGGGGGTCGAGCGGCCCCTCAGCGCCCGAGGGGGACAGCAGCGAGCGGGGGGCGCGGGCGGGGATTCCGGCGGCCGCCCAAGATGGCGGCGCGTCCGCGCAGCCTGAGGAGGAGCGCGGTGTGCGGGTAACCGGGGCGGGCGGGGGGCGGCCGCCGCGGGGACGGCGATGATCGTGCTGGGCCGCGTCTCAGGCGCTCGCTGAAGGCGCTGCCCGCCCGGCCATGGCTCTGAGGGAGCTGAAAGTTTGCCTTCTGGGGGTAAGTGTCGGGCGGTGGGAGGGAGGGTGGAAGCGGAATGAGGGGCCGGCTGGACAGGCTCTGTGGTGGCGGGGAGCCTCTTGTCAGAGCTCCGGGAAGCCTCTGTGGTGATGGCGGAGAGCCTCTGTCAGAGCCTGGAGAGGCTCTGTGGCGATGGCGGAGAGCTTCTAGCAGAGCCTGGAGAGCCTCTGTCGGAGCCCGGAGAGGCGCCGGGCGTGGGGAGCTCGCCCGGAGCCCAGGGTGGCCCTCGCCCCGTCCCTCTCAGGGGACCGGGCGGACGCGCCTTCCCCTCCGCGGGGGAGGCGTCTGCCAGGGGTCAATATCGCTCCTTTTTTGCCCTGTTCTCCTTTTAAAAAAAAATAAGAGAGGAAGCATGAACGTCCAGCGTGTACTCCCTCTTCCTCCCAGGCTATTTCGGGCTTGGAGTTCACAAAATAAATAGAAGCACCTGAAATCAAACTGGTGGGAGAGAGGGAGGGGCCTGAACTTACATTGTAAGAACATATGTAGGCTTGAAAGTCTCGCAGGTGGTGGAAGGAGGAGACATGGAGCGAAGTGAAGCAGAAGTTTAAAAATTGAAGGTTATGAAGCTGCGTGTTGGCTTGGTTTGGTCTGAGAGCCCCACGTTGAACAGGTGGAGGTGTCACCACCTGCATCAAAACCCTTTGTTGTTCAGAGTTGTTTTCTGTTTCTAAATGGCCACATTGCCCTTCAGAGGGGAAGATTATGTGTTTGTGTGCCCTTCGTGTTATGAAGGTATTTGGAGTAACTACTGTTTGTGTTCACCTGGCCTAAGAAACCTTTTGTCACGGAAGAAGAGGAGAATAAGCACCCAGGAAAACTTGTCCTTGAACTCCCTGAGCCAGGAACCACATCTGTGTTTCTCTTTTTGAGATTTGCTCTGATTAATGGGACTGCAAACAATATAAAATACAGAGCTATGATAATGTGCTTTTCCTCGAGAGGAAAATGGCTTGGCAGGATGAACACAGTCATACATAGTGTACCCAAATTACTGCAATATTCAGGAGATTAAAAAAAAAAAAAAAGCATGAAAAACATAAAACTTCATTTTCAGTGAAGCATTTCCTCAGGGGTTTATTCCTTAAAGTTTTAATGACTCGGGAAATGTAAAGCAAAACGTTTGTCTTCGCATGTCTTAACTGAAATACGATTTCAAATGTCCAACTTCTACTGAGAAGTGTTTTACTGCTAAGCGTCTATTTCACTTCTAAATGTGACTTCTATATATCTTTTACTTTTTAACCATGCAGTCGGTGGTGCAAAAATACATACAATCCAGAATTTTTATGTTGTTTCCTCTTTCACAATTTTTAGCACTGTAGAGTTGCATTAGTAATGTGTTTCAGGTGTGTCACAGAAGAAATTTCAAGTCTTTCATTAAGCAGGGTGGGACAGTATTAGTCAGAGGTTGAATGCATGTGTCACACTTGTATAATTTCATGTGCTCCACTGGTCCTCCATCCTGGCAAGCCATATTCAATTGAGGTATATTTTACCAAAAGTGGTCTTTTCCCACTGCTATTCCATTGCAAGGTGTGCATTGCTTTGTAAAAACCCCCAAAGTATGAGTAATAATAAGTGTGAATGCAGATTTTTGTGGTCCTTCAAAAAAAATCTTAACAATTTTGTTTAGAAAACTGTAACTTGTCACAGACCTTTCATTTTTCTACTACATTAGTATAATACCTGAAGTATTTCACAACTTCTCTGAGATTCTCTGCAGGAATGTGTTATTCACTATAGTGTACTGCAGGATTTGAGGACAAAAAGAATCATCTGTTTATAGGTACTATTACCACTTTCAACTGTTTCTGTTCTTTTTTTAGGACACTGGTGTGGGCAAATCGAGTATCGTGTGGAGATTTGTCGAAGATAGCTTTGATCCCAACATCAACCCAACAATAGGGTAAGAAACTAAATGAAGTAAATGTGATTTATGCAAGAATAAAATGAAATTACCTGAATAGATCACTTGAGAGTTCTTCGTGTGTGGCAGCTAAATGTGGTAATAAACATGACTGCAGCCTTAATTAAGCTCATGAGCTACCTCAGGACACGTAGGAGTGTTCTCAGCATTCTTGCAGCTTCCATTTTCACGTGTAAGGTCTGGACCCATTTTGTATTCTTAATCTAAGATAGCAGTGAATAAATTACACTACAGATGCTTCTGCTAAAGGGACAGCATGCTTTTCTCAAGCACAACCCTTAAATTTCAACGTCTAATTATTATGCAACTCCATGGTTTCTAATTTTTTTTTTTTAAGACTCAACTACAATAAGTCTCCTAGGTTCTTGAGGGTGGTTAACATACTAATTCAGGTAGGTCTTGCCATTAATTAGTTGAAGTGTTACACATCTGTATGCAATGCACACACAAACCTAACTGATGAAACTTTTTGCAGCTGGTCTCATAGGTAAGGGGGATATTTGAAAGTTGAGCCTCAGAGCAGCAACATTATTGATCTCAAATCTTTGAATGGCTAGAATGAAGGGCAAGCATCAGGAGTTCTTGGAGTGGTTGGATCTTTTTATTTCTTTTGCTGTCTTTTTTTTTTTTGCTTAGCAAGTGTCTTTTGGGCTGCTTTGATCAGAAGCAATTTTTGGCTTATGGGAGGACAGACTTTGCTTGATGCCAAGAGGTGTGTGGGGGTGTCAGTAAAACTTCCTGTCTCAGGTGTCACGCAGGCTCTGCTACAGCTTCAACCAAAAAAGGTCCTGCTGATAAAGATCAGCTGTGTCTCATCCTGTCCTTCTGAAAAATTGGGGTCCCCATGATCTCTCTCTTTTCCGTTACACCCCCTTCTTTTTTTGAGTATAAATACTGACATTGAACTGCAGTATGTTCTGTAGGAAGTGTGCTTTTGTTTCAATTTCCCTGTTAACAGAGGTTTATTGACAGTACTGAGATCATTATAGTTGCTTGAAGTGACAGACTAAAAATCTATCTTTTAACAGTCTTAACAAAATCATTCACTGGTCTGAGGACTTGATATTTTGGTAGTTTGCTGTAGTGGTATAAATGAATCAAGACTTGCCCAAATGCAGGGGTTGTGTGAAGGTCCAGTAAGATACGCAGTCCCAAAATTTTAAGCAAATTAATTTTGACTTTTTTTATACCTTGCATTTATTTCCTCATTGAGACTAGTAGGTGGAAAGAACAAAGTAAGGATTAGAAGAGCTTTGAGCATCTTGCAAAACTAAAGCTGAGAACATTTCAACTTTATTGCTGGGTCTTTGAGTTCATGAGATATGATCTTTTTTCCTGTCCTGGTTTCGTTCCTCTTAGAATTAGCTAGACAATCACACTTTGTTGTTCTCAATGTTCATTGCTCAAGTTCTGATATGGGCAGCTGCAAAAGTCCTGTCAGAGTTGTGCAACTTTTCTCCTCTCAGGATGCTGAGAGCACATTTAACCAGCATATACCTGCAGAATATCTAGTCTTTCATTATAGCATCAAAAAGGAATATCAAACTGCTTTCAGGTGCATCTTGTTCATGTAGTTATAGTGCCTACTTGGCTGGGAGATGCAGCTGGGAAATTTAGTAACAAAACATTACTCCTAGTAACAAAGACATTATTCCTACTAAAAGTCATCCAGTTTGAAGGGTTTTGTTGACCCAATTGTTAGAGAATTTCGAGAAGCATTTAACCTCTTGTCAGGTACTACTTGGGGTGGTTTAGTTGTGATGTGAATTACAGAAACGTAACCGTTCAGTTCACGTTGAGTGTGTAGGGATGTTTTGGTTTATAGAACCAAGTAGGATAAATTCAGTGAGAATCTATAATTTAGGAAACTGTTTCCATATTGACCAGAGAATTCAGATTTGGTGCATAATTTGCAGCAATCTTGAGGAAGTGAAAGTCTCTGCTGTGCTTTACAAGAGATACTCCTATCACTTTGTTTTTCTTTACTCATTGCAGAAATACATCAGCTAGTAAATGGTGTTGAAATGCATTGCAAGTAGGCTCTTCCTTTTTAGGGGTGTTGCAACTTTATATTTGGCTTCTTGAAAGACTAATTAACTTTGGAGTCTGGCACACTATTTGGCAAATGATCTGGGCTTAAGGAATGGGGAGAAGGTTACCTCTTAACAGTTGAAACATTGTGTAACTGCTCCCTTTCCTTTTCTTTAATGTAGCTAGCTAATTGTCCTCTTATAGCGTTGAAATGTATCCAAAGACTGCAGTTACATTTGCTACAAAAGTGTCAGGGACATCATTAAGTGGTTCTTAAGCCCCAAGATAAACTGAAGTTCAGAGTCCTGGGCTCAGGTATTTGATGTTGTTGATCATGGTGAAAGACTTTTGCTGTCTGAGCCTGGCTGTACAGCAAGTTTGGGGTACTATAAGAAGCTCCAGTGCCTTCAGAATCTTGTCAAAACTGATGGAAGAACAAACTTGGAAATCTGCAATATTTTCAAGTGACAGGAGTTAATCACACAAAAGGTATTCAAGTTCACAGTATAGGGTCTCATGTACTTAGAACAATTATGTCACCTATAATTCCAGCTGTTACAAGGATTTGAATTCAGTGTATGGGTTTTCTAGTGAAAAATGTGCCTACAGGTAAGAGATACAGCAAAGGACTCCCTCTTGTAAAAGAATAGGTCACTGAATTCATGTTCTTGTGGGGAATACATTGATTCAGCTAAAGCACATCAAATAAACCACAGAAGTACTTTGCAATAGTTAACTGTAAAACAGCTAGAATTTGGGCAAGGGGAGAAGCATAGGAGACACTTTCCTGGAGCATAGGAGAGATTTTTTTTTTTCTTTGTTTTCTGGAAGTCCAAGAGCCTCTGCAAACTAAAATATGTAATGTCAGACAGGATCTGGAAGCTGTACAGGGTGCAGACAGCAAGCAAGTTACTCTATTGATTTTTTTGTCCTGTTAACACCTACCAATAGTGATATCCATCTATTTTATTCCCAAGTGTGGATTTACCAGCACTTACCTGAATGTTAATACAGAGTTAGAAAAAGCTGATACAAAGGGGAGGATTTGACCTCTTTCCCCCCTAGAAGTTTCCAATGTGCATTGAAGTGATTGCTGTGAGGAAGAATGTCGGTAAAAGGCTGACCTTTCTCGATTTTTTGGTCATACATCCTATGTTTTTTATGCAAAGCTTATAAACAATTAACATTTAAAATTTGCATTCATGATGTGTTTTGTTAGTTGAATTTCAGTGTCTGAAAGGAAATTTCATCCTCTCAATTTCAGCCTTTATATTTGAAACTCTTCAACAGTTTGTGTGTTTATGTGTGAGGAATTTTTATTGGAATGTGAACCTTTTTGAAAGCTCATGGTAGTAATGAATGTCCTAAGGATGTATTTATATTCTCAAAAAGCATGAACTGTGTATTTTTTTTCAGAGCCTCATTCATGACCAAGACTGTACAGTATCAAAATGAGCTGCATAAATTCCTGATTTGGGATACAGCTGGACAGGAGCGGGTAAGTAAAGTCAATATCTGTGGAGAAAGTTTGGGCCAGAGCTTGGGTTGCTTTTCAACTCTGCCCCAGAAAGTCACAAAGTGATCTGGTTTCACGAACATCTATCAGAACACTTGTCTCTATGCAGGTTCCTTTTAGATGTGGGTGCTGTAGATATGTTTTTATTTTTCATTCTTGTCGTGATTGAAGTATAAAGGTAAGGACGATTACCTTATCTGTAAGATTACCTTTCCTATTGTTTCATCAACTCCTATATTTAGGAGTTGATGAAACAATAGACTGGGTTTAGATTCACTGAAAGGGAGTGGTTTTTCCAAAGAAAACAAGGCTGGTGTGGGGGGGGAAGCCAGCAGCTGTCTCTAGTACCATTTCTAGTTGAGTTTTAAACGTTCAACTGCAACGTTTGCAGCCAGTGCAGCACCACAAGAATCAAAGTGAAATGAATTACCGTGTTTCGTAGTAGAAGTAAGGCCTTGATTCTGGAAAAATATACAACTGCTAACACATTCTGTTAGGTTCATTGTTAGGGTTATAAATGTGAGTAGGATGTAGATTTAAGCTTTCCAAAGCAGTGTCAAGCAGTGTTACAGGTGATAACTGCTCCTTTATTCTTTTGTAAAGTTTTACTAATCAAATCTGATGGTGTTAGAAGCTATGTCAAGGAATCTATTTTGAAATTTAAATTTTAATTTGGTAGTTTGGGGTTTTGATCTCTGTAGCATGCATAGTTCTGAGGGGAGGCAACAAAAGCTTTGAAGAAAATGACTAGTCAGATGAAATCCCAGCTAATTAATTTGCATGATTTTTACTTGGAATTTGAAAGGAAGACTTTGCTAGAGAACTTGCTTGCTTATGGATTCTTAGTAAGAGTGGTAGAAATTACAGTAGCTGTATTAACAGTGCTTATTCTTGCTGTTTCTTGACTGCAAGTGAACTACTGGCAACTGTCAATTACTCATGATGAGTTTATTTAGGATGTGAGGTAGCTGTGACAGAGGTTGGGTTATTACTTTAGGATAACAACTGGCAAATACAGCTGTACTACTATTCAGGATTGGCTTGAGAAACAGCCCAAATAAAAAACCAAACAAACCAACGAAACAACCCCCCCAATAACAACAAACAAAACAAACACCTTGTAAAGCCTCAGTCATCCCTATCCCCAGGCATTTGAGCTTTAGGATTCCTGGTGGAACTGAGTTGCCAGCTTTTTGGCTTGGTAACACCCTTGATGGCTAGGAAGTAACTCAAGTATATTTGTATTGTGATTTAGTGCTGTAGATTTTGAATGACAATTTATTTCCTTCCAACAGCACCATGTAAAGCAAACTTAAGTTGTCAGAGATGCTTCCTAGGGATATGTCCAATAGTATCTGTGTTATCAAAAATATCCTGAGCCCTTCCATTCCTAGCAGCCAGTCAGCATTTGCTGTAAATAGTTTGTCTTAAGTGAACATCGTAGCCCATTCTGGAATGTTAATGCTGCAAAGTGATATTCTGAGAGGTAGAGTATGAATTTTTATAAGTTGGTACTTGTAAATGGAAAGCTTTATAAACATGCCCGCCACTCTTTGGCAGGAAACATCCATTACATTTTAGCATTCCATCCTGTTCACTTTAACTGTGCAAGCAATGGGAGGACCCTGTAATTTGGATTCAGCACATCTAATCTGAGGAAGCATCTCTGTACATGACCAGCATGTTCCTGGTCTATTTTTAGACTCTCAATACCTATTTAATTGTCTTCCACACAAGTTGCATGATATCTTTATTGAAATCAGAAAAGGAAAGGTGTCTTACTAGGGCTCTGACCCAGGAGCTGTGATACCTGTGAAGTTTATATTCCATATCTGAGAGAAGTCACTTGAGACCCCAGTATAACCAAGGAAATCAGTGAAATGTGAGCAAGGATGTTTACTTTGAAATGATTCAGTATCTTCACAGAGGTTTCTTTCTCCAGAGCAGGACAGCACTAACACTGCTGTCCCAAATGGGCTGTATACCTGCCTGGCCCTGAAATCTGTAGCACAGTTTTCTGGTCATGCACCATAATTCATCTGACAATGAATTATGGAAGGGATTCCCTCCATGGAATAGATCTGGAATACCAAAAATGTCCACACCATTCTTGGAACTGAAATGTCTCTGCCGAGCTATGATGTGGAATGCACGGAATTCATAGTCTTGGCTTCTTGAGGAGTGTTCGCTGTTTCCCATTTCAAAAGCCCAGCTGCAAATAGTGCTGCACTGCTCTGGGCACCCTCTTGCTCTCAGTGGCTTCAGGGTGGCTGGATAGCCTTGTTCCAGAGGTGGAAATGTGCACTTTTTGCACACACCCCATTTACACACACACACCTTATTTCTTCTCTCTCATTTCTTCTATGCTGACTTAAATTGATAGGAGATCACTTACAGTAATTAGGTTTTTTGCCTTCTTACCTAACAGTTTTGAGTTTCCCTGCATAATTACAATGTGTTGTCTTAATAATTCTGTCAAAACACAAATTGGAGGCTGAGGGGCAAGCTGAAGTCTTTGGAAAATTTGGAAAAGGAAAATCCAGTGTTTCTGGTAACATCTGTTTTGTTAATATATTTTATCTGCCGACTGCTCTTAGGTGGAAAAAAGTATCTAAGTGTTAGCAGACAGGAAATGAGAGTAATACAAAATCAGCAAGTGAAAGTTGGTTTATTCCCAATGTAAATAGTGAAATAATCAAAAAGCCAGGTTGCAACCAGTCCAAGTGGTGGTTTACCAAATATATTTCCCTTTATATTTTAGTGCTTAGAAGGAAGAGAGAGATTATGTCCCAATGTGAACTGAGTGCCTGCCCATGTTTCCCTTTCCCACTATTAAATATTTTTATATTCTGAACTTTTTGTTCAAAATCCTATTTTCAAAATAGAATTTGAGAGCCAAATGTAAATGGTCTGGAATTCTGCTTTATAGCAAGATTTTTATGATTTATTATATTGCTCTCAGTTGAACCGTACTAAGCAAAAGGAAATTGGTATTTTATTAGAAATGAATAAGCCTTTATGAAAAACTGTATCCAATTCATTATTTTTACCCTGAGTAATAAGATGCACAAAAGCTTTAAATCAGATATGCTTACATGGAACCAATACATGCAGTTCACTCTGCACTTTGATGGAGAGTTCTGGTTGCTAGATTAGTTGTCTTGCCTTTTTTTAAATTGGCAGAATATCCCACTGTTCTTAAGAATGCTTCATTGATATTTTTGATGCAACTTGATTGTGTACTTTATCACTTTTTTTAGCTCTGGATTCATAAGGCTGTGTCCACACAAAGGTACAGGCCCTGCCAAGCACACAGAATTGCTGTAGATTTAATTCTGAAAATCACAAGAAAATTACTACAGCCTTTTATCTAGTGTATTCCTTAAATCTCTGCTTGCAACAGGGCACATAGCTGTGGGCTTTTGCAGTTTTTAGTTTTAAACATGCTTCTAAATTTGATGGGAAAACTGAAGCAAAATCCTTAAAGCCATAAGTTAAGTCATGAAGAAATCAGCATTTCTGGCATTTAAGACTGATGACTGATCCATGGGGCTAGAGGTTGACAGCAGCTTCTGAACATTTCAGATCAACATTAATATATGCTAGTTTTCTTGACATTTTTGTCTTAGTCAAAGTTGACCTTGCTTCTTCCTGCATTTTTGCCCTTGTTTGGTATTTAAAGTTGAGCACATGCCTGTTTGTGTAGACAGTCTGTTAAGTGAGAGGTTCTAATCAAGGCAAAATAAGATAAGTTTGCCTTCCTGCTGTTTGCAGTAGGTGAGCTGCTGAGCCCCACATGATTTATTGCCTGGCCTTTGGAGAACAATACCTTCCTGGGAGATTATGTGCTCTACTGCCCAGACTGGTTGTGACTGTAAAGGAAAGTTTTCCACTGCTGTGATCTTCGTTTTCACTTTTTTCAATAGTAATAATGATGGCAGTGAGATTCTGGAGGTCAGTGGAAGATCAGGTTTATGTTGTCTGGTGTCTTTCTTCCAGTTTCGTGCTTTAGCCCCGATGTATTACCGAGGGTCAGCAGCAGCCATAATAGTGTATGACATCACAAAAGAGGTAAGAAACTTGATCTTGACCCAGCATTTCGATTTCTGGGTTTTTTTATTTGTGTCATGGGCCACTTCTGACTCTTAATGCCTTAATTCCTTTCGTCTTCTTTCCTTTTTTTTTTTTTCCCACATTAGGAAACTTTCTCAACGTTAAAAAACTGGGTTAAAGAGCTTCGCCAGCATGGACCTCCCAACATTGTTGTAGCTATTGCAGGAAATAAGTGTGATCTTAATGATGTCAGGTAAATAACTCTTGTCAGTTTTGAGTGTTTTCCTTAAGCCCTAGTGTTAAATAATTTAAGATTTTAGAGCAGCTGAAAGGTATAGAACAACTTAAGCTGTTCTGCTCTAGTGTTGCAGTTTCACAAGGGGTTTGAGCTGATTCTACTGTCAGAGGACATGGGATTTGAGCTGTTTCTGCTGTCAGAAGATGTGGTTAGTCTGCCCTTGGATGGTCTCACCCACTTCCTCCCCTGTGCTGATGCGAGTACACATGTGATTGGGCAGTAAATTGGGCTTTAAAATGGATCCAGATTAAAACTAACCCTTTAAAGAAAAAAGAAAACTGATCCAAGTATATTTATCTTTCTCACACCATGAACACTTGCTGGCATACTGGTGTGGGGATAGCAGGGTTAGGAATGAGCAGTTTACAGGGAGACAGGATTACCTTTTCTGGTGGCAGTGCCAAGTTACACAAACCTAAACTGCCTGTGAAACTATAGTGTAATAGAAGCTGTTTACCTCACTTTACAAGAAGTGCCCCTGTCAGTCTGTAGCACCTCATTTTGTTAGGAAAAACACCAAGCCTGTTGGAAATCATTGTGTAGGTTTTTCTGACTTGCTTGTTCAGGTGCCTCCCTACCCTGCTTAAATGTTGGGGTGGAATTGGCTGTGGCCAAAATAGTTGCAGGGAGCGGGAAAAGCTCTTGAGAAACTTTATGAACAGCCAAGCTTTCAGGAAGGCATGTACTAAAAACAAAAGAAGGCCTTTTTCACTGATGTTCTGCTTAAATAAGCCAAAATTCAGAAAGAAGGTGTGTGTAAACTTCTTGGGTTTAGGTTACACTGCAAAAGGCACCACAGCTGGTGTCTCAAAGGAGGCAGCTGGTTATATGTTTCAAGAACCACTGCAAAGGTGGCTCTGAGTATGGTTTTACAAATTGTTAATACCTAGAAGTTATCTAGTGAGCTCTAATAACTTTTGTTAGAAGTAGCATGTCTTTTGAAGGAAATACAGCGTAAAATTACTTAGAATTCAGGCTCACGTGCTCAGCTGGCATCCTAAGTATAAACATTGCTATTCAAGCTAATGAGGAAGATTCCTTGTACTTTAGTCAGAGGCAATATTTGAGTCACTGATCAAAGTCCGTGCTCTTTGATATCCTAAAGTTCCTCATTACTGAAAGTAGCCTGTGTATTGTAGAAATTGTATGTGAAGTGATACAACATAAAGTCCAGACTTCTCTACTGCTGTTTATTTAGGGAAAGATACAAAATCATCAACTTGCCTACTTTGGGGTGCAGAATAACTTTTACAGTTCTGGATGCTCAGTATAAAAACATTCCTCTTTTATAGCTACATCTTCATACAAAGTAAATGCTGTGCTGATGATTGGTGCAGTGTTGGGAGATGCTTTGGTTTTGTAAACAGTCATAAGAAATGCACGGGATCATTGGAAACAATGCTTTAGGATCTCCTCAGGACTTCTAAAGCTGAGGGGGGTGAATAACACACCTCAGAAGGATTGATTGCAGACCTAAGCTTAGAGCACTCAAGACAGAACCACTGCAATGTTGTCAGATGGATTAAGGCCTTGGGTAGTTCATGGCTGTGCTCGTACCTCAAGGCAGGGAGACAGCACAGAGTAAAGAATGAGCATCAGCTTCAGCATGAGGGAGCACTGTGATGCCAAACAGGTAAAATATTCATTACAGGAGACACTTAAAAACTTAATCTGTCCCTTAAGGTTTTGAGTAATGGGGTTCTTTTGCACTCATGAATTTTTCTTTGCTTTTTTTTTTCCCCCAGAGAAGTCATGGAAAAAGATGCTAAAGACTATGCAGATTCCATTCATGCAATATTTGTAGAGACAAGTGCGAAAAATGCAATAAACATTAATGAACTCTTTATAGAAATTAGTAAGTATTTAAACAGTTAATGTACTTTGTTCTGCAAGAAGTTCAAGTAGAAATTTGATTTCTATGTTACTTTTTGTGCTATTTGGGTGAGAATATACTGACTTAAATTTGTTACAATCTGACATGACTACAACCTGAAAAATGAGCTGAATGATCTTCTGGTCATTTAATGACCTCTAAATGTTCCTTCTAGAGATTTTCAGCCTACTGTGATGCTGCTGGATAAATAGCAAGTAGGGTACTCATGTCAGAAGTCGGTGTCATCTTACCATGTCTGTTATTGAATGTTTCAATTAGTTCTTCCAAGGTTTTGGAAGGGAAAGGAAATGGCATGAGGAAGATCCAGACTTTATACATCTGAGAAAAGGAATTAGGTTCTCACTCTTAGTGCTTGTACTTAGGCTAAAGAAGTGTGGTTTTAAAAATACAAGAATTCATAAATGCCAGATTACTGCATAGGGAATAGCAACCACTGCATGTAGATTTTCCACAAGTATGTTTGTGGTACCTTGGGGTTTTTTTATATTAAATTGCAAATATTTTCTGTCCTATTTGTGGTAAGGACAACAATGATACTTTTAATGTTCTTTTTATTATTTTTATTATTTATGTTAATAAAAAGTAGACAGTATTCCAAAGTGAATTCTATGCAATATTATTTGGAGGATATGTGTCAAGTAGCAGCACCAATGTGCAGGTATGTCAGCCTGTTAGTGAAAGGAGGACTAATTACAGAAACATCAGACTTAAGAAAAAAAATAGGGTCTTATAGAATCAGTTGAATATATTGAAGCTGATGTAAAAAGTATGTGCTGTAGATTAGCTTCCTGATTTACTGATTTAATAGTTGTTCTCTAAAATTGATCTTGAATAAATTATGGGGGGAAAAAAAATCATAAATCCTCCTCAGAAGAGAATGCTCAACCAGGAACAGTCCATTTTAAAGACTGATGAGATGACTAAAGCAGCTCTCTCTACAAGCACTCCTTTGCTAAGCCCGATGCAGGTGATCTGTGGAAATACAGGTCAAGATGGTTGTTCTCAAGCTATTCCAGATGGTATTGCATCCTGCACAGTATTCTCCAAGTGCTTTTACAGCTCAGCTGTCCAGGTCTAGATGGGCCTGAAGTGTAACTGCTGCTAAATTGACTTTGAACTGCCTCTGCTGTCCTTTTGTGCAGCCGTCCCTCTTACAGACATAACACAGACTGTTGCTGCCATCGTGCTGGGCAGGAATGTCATCCCTAGTGACCTACAGCTAATTGAAGACACATTTTTGTATACAGAACATACACCGGATGCTTAGAATTAGTTTCAAGTATAACATTTCCTCTAAATTTCTTTTTCCTGCCTCCTTGTAGGTCGCAGAATTCCATCCACTGACACCAACCCCCCGTCCAGTGGGAAGGGCTTCAAACTTCGACGACAGCCATCGGTGACAAAACGCAGCTGCTGTTGACTGACCCCTTAGAAAATCAAACTTGTTTATACAGTAGGTGGTCTTGGAAGTTAATAGTTCATGTTGGGTTTATATTATCCGTCTTAGATCTTTATCTGCTGGTGTTCATACACCCGAGGTCCCCAAAAAAGGGACCGGCTCATCTGACACCCGTACGCGCGCAGAAAAGACTGCAGTCGTCAGGGCGGCCTGCTGGCTTCCACAGCGTGCAGTGTCTCTTGCATTCAAAGGGAATCCATCATCACTTTTTTGGCCTTGCTTGATTGGAAGGTGACTACATGGATGGTAGAACTGAAATGTTTTCACAGTTTTGTAATCAAGGTTTAGGGAGGTTTCTTTGTAAAAAGGGAAATGAGCACTTTTGTGGGAGATTGGGTTAGGAGGAGTCTGGAAGTTAGATGTCATTTCTTCCTTTTCTTCAGTGAGCCTTATTTTAAATTTTGGTGTAGCTAATCCAAAGTATGATGGAACAGTTGAAATGAGATGGCTACAGAATAAGCAACTGAAGACAAACAGTAGGTAAATCAGTCCATCCAGTCCCCAAATCCCATTTGCACTTTTTATTTAAAGATGATCTGCGCTGGGGGTGGGGACACAAGCAACAGATCTTAAACCACAGACAATCTTCTTTTTCATGCTGACTGTAATCACTTTAAGGCAAACTGATATGCTTATAGGCATCTTTTTGTTGTTACAAGTTTTTTTAATATTAAGATGTTGGTTGAAGAAAATTATTTGTAGATCTGACTAAATTAAGTGGTTACTGACTAAATAGAGATGCTGTAAACAGATGCTGCCAGTGGTTCTGATAAGACCTACAAGTTTTTAGGGAAAGCTTTTAATTGCTTGGCATGTGTAAAGTGTTCATATTATATTTATGAGACCAGTGTTTAAAGTGTTATAAATTATGTAAAAACAGTAAAAAGTAATACAATCTTTTACACTCCTTCCATTCCACACCTAGGGATAAGCTCTCGGGGAATCTCCATCATGGGTTTTTTCCTGCATTTTAGGTATTGTTACTGTGAGTTCATCCAGAGGCAGATGAAATTCTTTCTCTTTCAGTGACATTTGAAAGGGCCAATAGAGAATCCTGCTGGGGCAGCACAAGACCTGTCTGTTGAACAAGCTTTCATTTGGGGTGCACTCAGTCTTTCTTATTTTGGGCACAAAAATACACATAGGAAGTAACCTTAAGACATGTGGTAATGTAGATCATTACCTCTTGGTTCCTGGGGGTTTTCGTCTGTGAGGGTTTTTAGCAAATCAGTGTTTAGCTTATTCTGTATTGGGTTTAGTAGGCTTTCAATTAAACTATAGGTTGACCATACCTGTTTGTGCTATTTTATTTATTTTTACTTTTTGTTTCTTACCAGCACTAGCGAGAAACTTTTATACTTTTTGAAGAAAAAGAGCTTAATAGACTTGAGTATATATTAAAATATGCTGTTTAGCTTTAGTATCAAACTGAGGTCATGATGATGCTTATTCTTTTTTTTAATCTGGTTTTCTATCATCTCAAGTATTTTCTCTGAAGGAAATGTAGGAAAATTTGTAAGAAATGAAAGGACTTGTACTTCAGATTCATTTGTGTTAGTGAAAATTCTTGGACAGCTGGAGCAAAACAGGCAAACTGGTACAGTAAGGTTTTTGGACGAGTCAGTGAGTTTAATATTTGGTGACTACATTTTTGTCATGCCTTTTCCTTACCCTGCCTGCATTGCCAATTCTGCCTTCTTTGCCACAGTCCATGCTTCTAGAGAGCCCAAGAAATCCAACTTCATGGGCATGCATCCTACTCTTTCTGCAGTTCTGATCTTGAATTACTGCAGGTAATGAACACGTGGAAACAGCCAGTGTTTCAGATTGTCCAAACTACCAACCCTGGAGTGAGGCTGCTTTTTAACACTTGCCTATTTAAAGAGAGAGACAGTTGATGTAAGTTCTCCTGAGTCAAGATAAGTGTTTATTGATCACTGGCCCTGCTGAAAGCTGGAATGCAATCCTCCCTGCATGAGATGCCCATGCTCATTGTTTCATTTTTGGTGGAGAAAAATGGTTTCTTTTGTATTAATAATTTGTTAGGTCAGCTGCTTTCATCTTGCACTAGGCTTGCTGGGATTGATTATATTTTGTTCTAACACAGCTTCTCTATTTGGAGATACATTGGTATTGGAGTGTTTGGTGTGCTGATTATCAACCATTCCAGCTAAATTTTTAATAACTTTTTTCCTGGTAAGAAATTGTTAAAAAAGCTCAGGATTAAAGTTTTATTCCACCACGTCTTTCTGTCTGAGTGGAGCTCATCAGAGAGACTGAACTTTCAGTTACTGTTAAAGGGAATGACACAATCTCGGAATGGTTCAGGTTGGAAGGGACTACAGTGGGTCATCTGGTTCAGCCTCCCTGCTCAAGCAGGGTCATCCCAGAGCACATTGCACAGATTAATTTCTGCAGAACAAGTTTGAAAGGGCAAAGTGTCACGTACATAAAAATGTAATGAGGTGTATGTTATATCATTGATCCAGAGCATTTTTTAGCTGAAAAAAATATGATTATTGCAACTTCTAAACACCACCGGTTCTTTCTCATGAAAGTTATAGAATTGAACAAAAACATAATTTGATAAATATTTCATTCTTAAGCTTTAGAGCAACTTGAATGTGCTGTCCAGGTTTTGGAAGGTGTCTTCACCTGACCCTCTGTTGCAACAGGCACTTAGCTGACTTGCCAGGCTCCTAATCTGTGCTGTAGGTAGTTTTGTAGGATATTTTATATACATGCTGAAAACTGGCATATTAAGTGCCCAAGTAGGTGAAATTTAGGAGCTTACATTTAATAACAGGAGCATCTAGTAATCATACTGAAAATTGCTATAGGTGCTTTGAAAAGTTCTAAGACAATTCTAACAACTTTTGCTGTTGCTGTGAAGGCAAAGACTTTGTTATAAGGTCCAGCAAATCACTGCACTTCAGATCTCTGTTGACATCAGTGAGACCCTTCCTTTAAGTGCTGGGGGATCAGACATTTAATGGTTTAGAGGGATGTTTTATGCAGACTGGAGTCTTTGATGTGTTCCTTTACATTTAATGCTACCGGCCTGCTCAAGAAGGATTATTCACTTGCTTGGGAAGAGAGTAAGAGGAGAGGAGACAGGACCTACTTATTGATTTGGAAGTCTAATCCTTTAACCTGGTTGAGGGAGAGCTACATTCTTGGTTAAAGCTTCATTTTAATTATCAAAAAGTAATTAATGGTGAAAATCTTGAATGCTTTAAAAGTTGGCCTCAGCAAGATTTTTTTGTTACACTGTTAAGCTGAAATTATTCCTTAACATTAGTGTTAAGTTCCAGTGTAACACATTATGGGTTGGAAAAGGAAGCTTTAGCAGTGATGTTTGAATGACTTGCTTGTGAAACAGTCTTTAGTGTGTATTAAGGATGGTGTAGGCTATTTGTGGTGTGCTGTGTCAGCAATCTGCAAAGACTGTCTTGGGAATAGATGATTTACAGGACAGAAGCTGTCAGAAGAGTGGAGCTGCTCACCCTGGAGTGAACCTCACTCAGCAACAATAGCTACAGACAAGCAGGGCAAAATCATCTCCAGCATGAGGAGAACTTGCATAATTTACTGGCTTCAACTTCTACACTGCCTGCTCATTTTGTAAAAAGGCTTCACGTATGTCTTCTGAATACTTGCAGCCTCTAAAAAAGGCTTTTTGGTTCATAGTTGAGAGAAAAGGAGAAATTTTCTTAACCTTTCTAGCAGGAAGTCATTTTACAGCCACCTGAGATGGTTTGTACATCACAAGTCAGTTACTCAAAGCAGGAGAATTGTGTACTTAAAATTAAGCCTCTAAAAATCTGCAAAAAATTCCCTAAAGAAAACTGTTAATGTTTTATGTCCAGATCCCATCTCTAGTAATAGATCACAGCCTAGTGATGGTAGGTGACAGAAGATTTACAGAAATATGACGATGGTGTGAATTACCAATATAAGATGGAAATATTGGTTCTAGTATTAAAAAAGTCATATTAGCTTTCCTTTGAGTCATACGGCTCCAGCTTGTCACAAGGAATAAGCTTGAAAATACATGTTTGTACATCATACAAAAATTCAGGTGCCAAAATGTAATTCCCTCAAATGATTTAGGCCTTCTGACACCAATGTTTTTTTCTGAAAAATCCCTTCTGATATTCTGGAGGTCTCAAAAGTCTGAATGCAAACTGCTTCTTGCTCAGCTACAGTTAAAAATGCACGACTTAGAAAAAATCAAACAAGCATTACCAGATTTTATCCCTGAAGTGTCACAGATAGCAAATCTTTCAAGGGATATAAGACTACCCTGAAATCCAAGAATACTGATGAGCTTAGCCTCTGACGTGTCAAAATGTTCCTAGGGTCAGCTTTTTCCTCCTTCTCCCCCCTCCATTTCCTTCCACCCCACCCAACCCTGAGTTTTTAACATAGTGTTGTCAGAGTGTACATGCTATAAAGAGCTATTCAGAAATACTTAAAAAAGTTCTAATGGCTGAGAGTGACTTGGTGCTCCCTGTCTTACATGGAGAATCAAGGCAGTAGGATGACTTTTCTCAGTCTAAGAATAAAGACTTCTTAGAAGAATCAATTTTGCTGTTCCTGTTACATCAACCTGCAAATTGATGTTCTTAAATTTTTGCTTAAACAGTAATTATAAATTTTATTTAAGGAGCTAATTACTTTTGTAAAGGTTTTCTTCTTTTAAGAAGGTGGGGCTTTGCTTTGCTTGGTTTCTGTTGATGTTTTCACATACATATTATTGAACAAACCAACTGCTACTCCTTTTTCAAATGCTGAAGGACACAGACCACTCTTCTGTCATGCTCTTCATTACTGTGGCTGTGACACTTCACCCAGTTGTTGCACTTGAATATTCTGTAACTCTGACACCTTGATAGATTCACCGCTACTATCTTGCCTCGCTTTTACTCGTGTTACAGTATGTATTTCCTATTAAATCCATTATGTTTTCTTGGCAATTTGTTCTTTGTTTCCTTATGGGATTTAGACAACCATAGGAGGCGAGTGTCTCTTTTGCCACAAAGTTCTAGAAGTATCTGTCACAGCAGCAAAGATTTGTAAGCAAAATGGTAATTCATTAGCACAGCCTTATGAAACTGTTACAGCAGCTGAGACCTGTGCCATGACTGTATTTTACCACATAATAAGGCTAAAAGCACATTCCACCTGGAGGAGCAAGTTATTGTAAGCCTCTAGTCAACTCTTCTGTATTTTAACTTTTTCTTGTACTTCCTCTTTCTGAATATTGTGTATCCAACGCTGACACTGTGACAGTGAATTAATTGATTTAAGGCACAGAAATGGATTGCATTTCTGTAGCTGAAACACTTAAAGACTTCCTGGCGATCTTCCCACTTGCACCCCCCCCCCCTTCCCCACTGAGGACAATGAAGAAAAAAAGGGGTTCTTCTGAACGAGAAACTGCATTTGTGTGTTCAGGGCACAAAAATAACCTGATAGGCATAGAGCTCTTGCAGTGTAGTAAATGTTTGCCTGTAAAATTAGGTGTGAAGGTTAACCTTTGTATTGGCAGTTCTTGTCACTCATAACAACATTCTGCCTTTTCATTCTAGGATGGGGTTAACCTGTTACAAGGGTTGAAAGGTCTGTGCCTTCTTACTATATTATCTCTTACTAAAACAAACTTAAGCCGCTCAAAGTTACAGAGCATTTGCAGCACTGTAAACTGCACAAATTTCCAACCATTGCTTCACTGCATGAAGTGTAGTCAGATTACTAGTGATGAAATATTGTAGTGATGAATTCCCAAGCTTATGAATGTTTTGAGACTTTTTTTTAGTCTTCTCTTGGGCTGGTCCTGAGAGCGTGTACAGGTTTGTCTGTATTGTTGGTTTGTAGATGCTAATGAGGAAAACCAGGCTTTTGTTCTCTCCTTTTTGTTTGGATTGTTACACTCCCATATAGTGCATAGAATGCAAATAAAGAAATGTTGATTTGACATAATGTAAACAGCCTTTTCAGCCTAAGCATTCATAATAAACTTTTATAGTGTAATAACATGCTAAATCACTACCAGTCTGATGTATTGTGCAAAAAAAAAAAAAGGTGTAAACATTTTATTAATAAAAAGCTTTGTTTATAAATATGCTGGCTTGTTTATAAATGCTTCCAAAATTCTCTGCATCTTAAAAAACAGTCTCTATAGCAATTTATTTATAGAAGAGGAATGTAAGCAATAGCTTACATGTACAAACGACTGGAATAGCTGTTTTCCAGAAGTCCTGACTACTGGTGTTCAGAAACTGGAGCTTTTCCCTGCTTTATGTACACACAGACAAAGGCAGAAGATCTTGTGCAAAGAAGGGATGGGGGGAATCAGCAGAGAGAATGCAGCTTTTGTGTAACACTTCCTTTCTTTGCAGCACCATATCTGAGGAACTGCAGGCCACACACAGTCTTGTCAAGCAGGGCAAGGCCTGACAAATTCTAGCAGGGCCAAGTTATTTAAGACATTGCTTTTACGTTAGACTGCATGAAATGCACACTTCTCAACTGCTTAGGCCAGGTTTCTGTCAATCAAAACTACAAAGTGCTTTTAATATCTGCATAGTGTCGTGGGGCCTGTTGTGCTGGGAAGGGATCTTCTCTTGTTTGTTAGTACAGCCAGCTGGTTGGTAGCTTGCTTTTTTTAAACCACTGCTCTGCTGCTTATGTAGTACCCAAAAATATGGAGTTGGCTGCAGTTAACTTGCTTTTCTTACATGATGCTTAGAAGATGTGGCTTTGTTGTTTCAATCTGGGGTGCACATCTAACAGGTTGAGTTAACAGCAGCCTTCAAAAGCCAAATAAACAAAAAATTCCTGTTTCTGAACTGCTGTTTCACCTGAAAAGTTTGGATACAAGCTTTTACTAAGCACGTGGCTGCAGTTCCTATGCAGGAAACACATACTGTGTCATCTTTTGTTTAACAGAGACCTGGAATAAGATAAATTTATTGTTACCTGCTATTTTGAAGTTATCCTCTTAGATGTGAGCAAACTGCTTTTGAAGAGTGTCAGATGGGTTTGTCTAAGATGGCATGAACGTGCATTGGGGAGAGCATAAGAAGGGTAGACACAAGGAATATGCTGGAATAGAGAGAAAAGGACATTTGCATATGTTTGTATAGGGAATCTGGGGAACTAAATGCAAACCACTTGATTTGCACACACACAGTGAGAATGTTTCACTTGGATCAAGTCTTTCATCGCTTCTAAGGTAGAAATTTTGCAACAGATGAACATGTTCTTTAAAATTGTTTCAGTACAAAGCTTTTGGGTGGTCTCCAGCATTTCCCTGTAGTGTTCATCCCAATTTTCTCCTGTTCATCAAAAACCCACGTGGGCAACAAGTTGCCTTTTAGTCTTGTGGCTGAATTGTTCCCAAAGAGAGCTGTCTGTGGAACAGGGATGTGGTATTGCAAGTGACCTCCACGCACACCCATTTCAGTGAATCTGACCTGCACAACATTAAATGTACACACGTTGTTTACATGCAACAAAAACCTGACAACCTGCATTCATTAGACTTCATAAATTTTCAACTTAAACAATGCTGTGCTTTATAAAACCTTCAGCCTGGATGAAAACGTGGGCGAGTCCTTCAAATACAAACAGGTAAGTTCAGAGCTGCCAATTAGAGCAAGGTGATACATCTTGGCAAATCCTTTAAGAGAATGATCATCAGACGCTTCAGGGGGTTCTTTGTACTTCTTTCAGGAAAGTAGAACTCGGAAAGGTCTGGGCAGCAACTTAATAGTTGTTTACTTTAGGGTTTTTAATTATGCATGACTATATGCTGTGTAAAGTTTTCTCTCTTACTCCTCGCCATTAGTTTGCAATTAACTCACAGATATGTATAAAGCTTGTCTTTTCTACTAATTACTGGTCCAAGAATGCCTGGCTTACAGAGACAGTCTGTTCATGAAGTAAAACCTGAGAGATTAGGTAAAAGAAGGTAACCTTCCCACAGTACCAGTCAAGAAAGCTTAAAAGTTTGAGTGAACTCCGTTCTCTCCTGACTTGAGATCTAAAATGTTATGATATAACCTGTAGCTGAGGCTAAAAATTACCCCCCACCCAGCCCCCCAAGGAGCAAAAATAATAAGACCATCCAAATCTAGTTTCCTGGAAAAGAAAATGCATCCCTTTGTGATGTTACGTGACCATTCTTTCTCCAAAAGAGAAGGAATTTAAGGAAGAAGAACAGTATTTGAGTGTATTGCCCTGCAGTGCTGAAGCTTAAAAAAATCAGTGCCACTGTCCTGGCTGGAAGGAGTTGGCAGGTTTCACTTGCATTATGCAAAACTAAGAGTTTTGTACTAAATACAAGTACGGGTTTGGTTTGTTTTGGCATGGAATGAAAGACATCTCAGAACAAAAAGGATGAAATGGGATTGGAGGTGGTGGTAAAGCACATGAGCAGAAAAACAGGGATTGTGGCGGACAGGAGCAGCTGAAGGTGTGGTATAAACACTGCAGATGTGCTCAGAGCAGTGAATGCCACTGTCCTGCTTAGGGGTGTTAATTTTATCATACACATCACTCATTTCACATTGCTCTTAGTGCCAGAAAGGAGAACTTGTTATAGGGAGGAGAACGCTTGTTATAATTCCAGCTCTTTTTAGCTACTTTACGCATTTTTGGCATTTATTAAGTCAAACAACATGATACAAAGAATTTGTGTGAGGGGGAGGTGCACTGCATCACGTAGATTGTACTGGTGTGAGAAAATAAATTTTCACAAAATTTTAACATTTTTATTCCTCTCTCACCTGTTTGCTCATCAGCCCAGCCTAGGACCAAACATAACCATGTGCTTTGAGCTCCTGTTCTTTGGAAGCTTTTCGTTTCTGCAAATGGCATCTCCTCCTGAAGTCCTGCATGTATAAAGTCCAGTATGTATAAAGTCCAGTGAATGTACATAAATTACCAGTTTTTAAGACCAGCATGTTTCTGCTGATGACAGGGGCATCCCAAACTCCTGCCTCTGACAGGTTACAGTGATGCTTTATAAATTCTTAGGAACTTTTCAAATTTTTAAAACAACCTGAGGAGAGAGGGGAGCAAAAAGCGTAATGTTGCTGTAATTACACTGGCCTAGGGCTATCAATAAAGCAGCACTTTATATTAAACCATGCTGTAAATTTAAAAAATGTTTTAAACCATTGGAGTAAAACCCAACCAACCAAAACTAAACACAAACAAAAGAAATCCCCAAAACACAACCACCACCAACCACCCCAAAACAAACAAACACAAAAACCCCAACGAGCAACCCAAAACTTTGGTTACTGTTAAGAAAGGGGAGGGGAGATGTCTTAAAATCTGAGGTGACCTGAAGTTCTGGCTTTATTCATTAAAAAGCGAGTATTTCCTGCAGCTCGATGCCCGTTCCCAGCGTTGCCCTGGCGCTGTAAGGCTGCGCCCCGAGCCCTGCGGCGCCGGGAGCTCTTCCTTTTCCCGGGAGCGCTTCCCTGCCCTTCCCGGTGCCTGGCCGGAGATCCCGGCGGCGCTGGAAGCCGGGAAGGGGCGGCGAGGGGCCCGAGGGCTTCCCCTGCAGCCCTGAGGCCACACGGAGTACAGGCCTAAAATAAGACGCCGCTTCTGGACAACAAGGCGTTTATTACAAATCACGCTTTCCAGCGACGATTAAACGTTATTAATTAGCCCTCTTTCTTCCCGTAAGGCCCCGGGGAGGCACCTCCAGCCACAGGAGCGCCCGAGGAGCGGCGGCGCTGGGCCTCCCCCCGCGGCCCCTCACGGCGGGGCCGAGCTCACGTCAGCCGCCGCCGCAGCCTCTCCGCGGGCCCCTCCGTGCTGCATCATCCCGCCTCCCGCCCGCCCTGCCCGGCCCGGCAGCGTGTGCGCCGCCAGCCGCCGCCCGACCGCGCCCGTCCCCGCTCCGGGGCCGCCGGGAGAGTGTGAATTTCACCCGGGCGAGGGTGAAACAGCACCCGAGCGAACGAGCAGCCGGGACAGAGGGAATCACCACCCCGGGCGAGGGGTGAACGCGCTACCGGGCGCGCCCCCCTCCCGCCTTCCCTCCTCCCTCCCTTCCTCCCTCCCTCCCCTCTTCCTTCCCCTCCCTCCCCGTCCCTTCCTCTCTCC
>VZTE01002519.1:881785-1014190 GCA_013397775.1 Eulacestoma nigropectus
GTCCCGGCCGCCGCCTTCCCCGGCCGGCAGCGGGAACAGCGGGCTCTGCCCGGCTGACCTTCCCGGGGGCGGCGGCCCGGGAGAGGGGGGGACCCCGCGGGGCAGCGGCGGGAGCAGGGGTGCGTTCCCCCAGGCCCCGCCGGGGGTGTGCGCGCGGCCCCGGCCGAAAGAGCTGGTGCTGTAATGTAGGACAGCGATGTCCGTGAGGTAGGGCTGGGAACCCAGGTGTCACAAACCCTAGGAACGGATAAAAGGCTTAATCAAAAGTCAGAATCAGGAAATTGCTAGCTATGGTGCTGTTTAAGTGCTCTGCGCGGCTCTTCGGTATAAAATCTAGACGGAGGAAGGATGTTGGGTGTAAGATAAGGAATAAGGGTTTCTTCTATAACGTGTCCCAGGCACTGTGGGGTTGCAGTTCTGCCTCTGGCCAAAAACAAGAGGCCTCTGGCCAGTGCTTCCTGGCTTTTCCTGCTTATTATTGTTATTATAATTTAGCAAGCCATTTGGCCAAATAAGTCACAATTTTCTGCCTGTGTGAAAATCCATCCTTTAAATAAAAGTCTTGAATGGATTTGGGCTTCAATTGGCGCTGGGATTCCTGTCTTGCAGCCTGACAGCACAGCTGTAATACAATATTCTGGGATTACAAATAAGCCATCAGCAAGTTTATTTATGCGACCAGAGTCAGAGGTGTTTTATAGCTTTGCTTGATTTTCTGGCAAATATGGGTTTTTTTTAAAAAATAGATTCATTTATTGGCCTCTCATAAAAATAATACTCCTTTAAAAAAGCTTTCATGTACATTTTTAAATATAGAGGAGGTCTTTACCAGTTTTTATTAGTAAGTATATTTGAACTAATAGTATGAAGTGGGTTTTATCAAGCAGCCTGTTAATAAACACTGGGGGGAATGAATATATCTTTGTTGTAAGCTGAAGTTGTTATGGCAGCAGTATCAAACATGCTTAAGAAGGAAACTATTGTTGTTTTGACATTCTTTGTGTTAAGTATGATTAGATGAAAATCAGCTCTTGTTCTGGATAAAATTGCTTTCAGCAAACAAGCAAATCCAAGCTCAGGTGGGCAAAAAGTGGGGCCTTAATTGGCACTGACTTGCTAATGAGACATAATTGTGGTTCAGGGTTTGTTTTTCTTCCTTCACTTCATCACAGGGAGATATAAACCTTGCCAGACTCTGTTTTTTCATGAAGTAATGATAATTTGTCAGGCTGCCTTTCTTTCAGATGAGGTTCTGGGCTAAATAACCAGTAGCCACTGAAGTTAAATCAACTAACCATAGCACTTTTGGTTGCCAGATCTTTAGCCAGCAACGCATACGCCTTATAACATGAAATGCTACTTCACTAACTGCAGCTATTAAATGGCTTAGTTTCAAAGTACACTTAAATATTAATGTTCAAACAGACTTAATGCTGCAGGCAGCATTCAAATGCTTTGGCAATACCTCTGCCTTACAGTCCTTTTCTAGCAAGCAGTGCTGACCGCTGTCCTTCATTCAGGAAACGCCAGGTAGAAGTATTCACAAAGTAAATTCTGCTCTAAGCATTTCTTGCCCTACTGATCTTGTGATGACATACTGCCTGGTGATAGGGCTGAAATGATATTGTCACCTTTGTAAATGGTTGCATTTATTTCCAGAGCGTTCCTTGGCCCCGTTCAAGTAGATCCAGACTGACAGAGGTCATGGAGCTGCTGACTGGTACAGGCGTCCTCATGGTGTGTGCTGAAAGACATGGTGCTTAACGTAGGAAAATGAGATTGGACTGTAAACCAAGCACTGGAAATGGTTGAAGGGCTTAATCCAAATGCAGACAGGTAGAAAAGGCAGAAAGTTGTTCGCTCTGATGCTGTTTAAAGGCTCTGTGTAGCTCTTCAGTATAAAATTTAGAGGGAGGTAGCATGTTGGGAATAATATAGCGAATTAGGATTTCTCGTGTAATGTGTCCCTGTCACTTTAGCGTTGCAACCATGGCCTGCACTTTCACTTCTGAAGGGTTGAAGACCATTTTAAAGAAGCTTTTGCAGCCCCTTGGTTTTGCAGTGAATCTCATAAATTCGTTCGGTGCTCTGTTTCAAAATACTGTGCTTGTGTCTCGTTTGAAAAAAATATCAAAGGAGTTTTTTATGCTGGAATTTTTTTTTCACAGCATGTGAACATGAGCAGGGGTTGTCTTTCCTCCCGCCTCGCATCTCCTACAGCAGAGCACACATGCTCCAAAATAGCATCAGCGTGTGCTGTGCTGAAATGCAGCTGTGAGTCGTGGGAGGCTGGGAGGCTGGACACCATTTCTGGGCTGAAGGTGCCCGTTTCCTCGCCCTGGTCTTTGATGCCATGTGAAATAGGAGCTTCACTGTCTTGCCAGTGACTTCCTCCGCTTCCTGGTTGTTGTAGGCTTGCAAAAAAATTATCCAGCTAAAGGTTTACAGCTCAGCCTTTATTGGTAACAAATGGTGAAAAAGACCATTGTTGTTGGTATATGTGACATTTACATTTGTGTTTTCCTTTCATTCTTTTTTTCAATCTAAAAGGCGACATCAATCTGCCAAGAATTTATTACAACATTCAAGGCTCTGACTTTAAGAATTGCTAGATTTAAAGCTGGACAGGGATGTGGAATTACGCTGCAGGATGCCTCCTGCACCTCACAGGATTGCTGCCCACCGAGGCTGATTTGTCTTTTCACCTTATGTGCCCACCAGAAGTAGAGATTGGCTGTTCAATGTCAGCAAGTAAAATTTTGTTAAAATATAGCATATTTTAGAACTCCCCTGGGTTTGTAATGTTTGAGATGCTGCTGCGTGTCTGCAGACATGGGGTGCTGGGGGCAGCGCTGCTAAGGAGGAGTGGCACAGATGGGAGGTGGCGGAGGCTGAGGGACATTTTGGTAGCATTTCTGGAGGTTTGCTCCAGGTTAGGCTGGACTTATGACTCAGCAGTCTGCCCGTGCTCCCCAAGTGGCTCCCGGCAGTACTGCCAAACAGGGATTAGTGCCTTGCTAAACTCTGCAGGTCGTGCCAGTTGGAAATGCAGGTTCCTGTCCCCAGTATGTGATTCTGTACCTGTGCAATATGTCACTGTGTGTCTTTGCTTTCTGCAAAGGGCACAACAATAAACCAGAACAGCTGATCCTCTCCAGTCCTAACAGAGCGGATTCAGCCCTGGCCTGGGACTGTCACCTGTCACTGGCTCAGGTGCAAGCCCTGGGTACATCAGAGCTGCAGCCCAAAGGTGTGGCCTCGGCCTGTATCCATGTGCTCAGTCCAGCAGTGCATCTGCAGCACTGAAAATGTTCAGTATTTAGTGTTTAGCCACAATCCTGTGCAGTTTGTGTGACCTGTGTTTCCATGGTTGGGTGGCTGCCGCTCCCTGCTGAGATGCTTTGAGCTCCCCGGGTCAGCCTGAGTAAACTCCAGCCAGATCTGTTTGTTGCAGTGAGGGTGTGCAAAGCCTCCTGTGTCTGACAGGAATATCCCGTTCCTACCAGATACCAGGCTGAGGCTCTTCAGTACAACAGTCCAGTAGCATTTGGGATGTGAGATTAGTGTTTGCTGAAGCTGCAGCTGCCAAGTCTCAGAAGAGAGGTTAAGGGCATGTGGACTGTTCACTTACATCTCTATCCCTGTCCTGATCCATGGGTAGTGGTTGAATCACTCCTGCACTGAATGTATTGCGAGAAATTTCAGTCTGTGCTCATTCTCTTCTGTACTGGATAAATAGGAATTTCTAGTCACAGGCCATGTTTAAGAATATAAAATAGTGACAGTATTGTGAGAAGTTGCCTGTTTAGGATAATTGTTATGCATCTTTTAAACTGAACGTTTATATACTCTTTTCTTTAAACTCTTAGAGCCCTCCTGGTATTCACAGCAGAATGGCAGCCAGTACTAGGATTTCTTTACTCTTTGAAGGCTGCTGTGCCAATGGCTGTCTGCTTTTCTGCTGAAAAATGTACCAGCCCTTGCTTCCCTTTGTCTGGCCTGATTCCAAGTCAAGTCACTGTTACTGCATTAAATACGAGTAAACCTGTAATATTTGAATTTAATTATCAAATTACAGTCTTAAAAAGAGGACATAGTATTTAAATAACAGGCAGGCTTCCTAAATCCAAACAAATTTATCCTAAAATATATCCCAATTATCGAACAAAATCAGTCCTTTTCTGGTGCCATTCATGTTACACAGCTTAGCTAAAATCAATAACTTATTCTATTAAGTGTTTGTTTAGTTGTACAGACCTGGTGCATCTCACTGAATTATTCTGATTTCACGTGCTCCATTTGTTTTATAATTAATTCATCACTTTGCATAGTCTCTTCACTTTAAAAGAGAGGTGTTAGGAGGGAAAAAACTGGAGGTAAAAGATGGTAGCGATGCACTGTGAATGTCTTACAACACATCTCATTTTTTTGAAAGGTGGATAAATTGAGGATTGTGCTTCTCTTGAGTTTCCTTAATCTGCTGATGTCCTGTACACTAGAGACACAACACTAACAGCTCCACTGGGAAAGGAGAGAGGAATTGTACATGTGGGACTAACAGAAATTTGAAACTCTGAATAGGATGGTTGGAACACCAAAGAACAATTGAGATGTGGGAAGCAGTCAAGGAGGTTTAACTGCATCTTCTGTTAAATTTAATTAATGTATTTAGGTCTCTCAAGACTATTTCCAAAAATACCACAATCTCCTTGAAGGCTTTGGTCAATGTGATTTATGGGTTAAGGACTTTTGAATAATTTTGTACTGCACAGATTTTAAGAATTCCAGTTGAAGTTATGAACATTAATAGGATCGAAGTATTGCTATTTCAGGGAAAAACCTAATGCAGTGATAAACCTTGTTTCTTGGCCATTGCTTCTCTTAGTTTTTTGGGATTTTGTATTTTAAATGTGATCAACTCCTTGCCTTTTCTGTACAGAATGGGATACATACATTCACAACTTCCCGTTCCTTGGGAATCCCGTGTTTGTCCGTGGATTTTCAGCTCACTTTGAGCTATGGAGCTATTGCAATGATACGTGAAAAAGTTTTTCAAGTTTGTTATTTAAAGCTCATCAGGATGGCAGCCTGCCAGTCTGATTTGGTTGCTGCGATGTGACCTCTATTCATCACTTCAGAAGATATATCTGATAACAGATTATATTGAAAATAGAGATGGAAGGGGTGGCTCTCAAGTCCTAGGAGCATGGCTATCATGGCAAAATAAAGACACAGTTAATGTGTCAGAGTGGATGCAGGTTCACACTGGTACTTAGCAGTAAATTGTATTTACCAGCTGCTACTCTGCATGCCATGTGCAGTGTCCTGTCACCCGTGAAAGGAATATGGAGTAGAAATTTATACAGCAATTCCTGATAGTGCCTTCTCACTGGAAAATAAATTATTACCTATTTTTCCTCACTGCACAGGTTTTATAAATTAAAAACTTACCAGTAGTCGTGTAATGCTTTATTTCTTCTAATATAGGTTAGCCGCCATTGAATAGAAGAGTGAATTCTGTTTAATTACTCTCTAATTCAGAATTAGGACTGTAAAAATTCAAGTACAAAGCTTTAAATAGATTGTCAGATCTGTTTTGAAACTTAACTGGAAAAAAGGCATCATCACCATAGCAAATGATCCGACGTCATGAGCTCCGGTCAGCTTACATCTATGAACAAATACCCAATTTTAAAAGCAGCTTAATTTGTTCTATGCAGCCAGCCCTGGAAGGTATTGATTGCATCAAATGAGTTTTGGATCAAATGAGCAACTTCTATATATGTTATAATGCAATTTTTGTAGGAAACTGGGCGAGTGAGGGTTTGTCTTGTTTCTGAGTGCCTCTGAGCACAGCTTTCTGCCCAGCTGAGGCGGTGCAGGAATCAAATGACCCTTGCTAATTCTGCCCACATCTTGCAGTCACACTCATTTTCTACTATCTTGTTACCATATTGGTCTTATGTTTGCTGCCTGCTGGGAACAGCTAATAACTACTGAATGCATTTCATAGTTGGTACAATAACAGCCTCTTTGCTTTCCCTGTCACTGTGGCTGCTTGGCTTTGAAAGCCTTATTGATGGTGTTTGCAACAGTTCTGTTTGTGGTGACAGCTGTTGTTTCAGACTTAAATTTCATCTTTGTATTTGTAAGAAGTGTGATCTTTAACATTATCATCTTGCTGCTGCAATTGTTGTTTTGTTGGGTTTTTTTCTGCAAGTAAATCCTCACTGATTAGGTCAGGAACTCTTTCCAGTTGGAGCCCTCTCCCCTCAGGATGAAGGACTGGCACTGGTGTGGCAGTTCCTGCCACAAGTAGCGCTGAAGGTCCTTTGTCTTCCTGTGTGATGACCATAGGCAGAAGGGAAGCCTATTTTACATACATATGTGAATATTTAAGTACCAGTTTGTCCAAGCTATGGGTTAGATTCGTGCTAAGTCTCTTCCTCTGGCATTTGACCCGGTATTTTTTCAATATATAAACCTTTTCAGTGCTTTGTAGACCAAGATGTCTGTAGAGCCAAATAGGTTATTTTCTGAGATGCCTGGGATGTTGTTGAGTTTAAAATTTGGCCTGCTAGGCAACCTTTTGTATAGAGGGATTTGTGCCGTGGGTCTGGAACAGCTGTCACGGTCTTGCTGTCATTGGAAATGTATGCAAAGCAAATCACCATTGCCCTGTTTAATTCAGGGCAGGGTAAAGGTGCACATGGATCGAAGTGATTGTGTGTTCACACCAGCAACACAACCCAGACTGAGGGCTGTCTGTCCTTCCTCTATTAGAGCTGTTCTGAAAATTGCTCAATTCAACTGTAATTCTCCTGGCCTCAAAAACATTTGTACAGATTGGGTACTGCTGCTGCCTGCAGTACTTACCCCACGTTATTATAAATACTTCATGAAAATAATCTCTTTACTAAACTACTTTAGTGTCTAGTTCTCTGAGCTGTAAACCAAGTCCCTTATACCATGGTGCATGGATTAAAGATTTTATCATTCTAAATTTAATCCTGTTTTCTTGGTTGGTTTCCATGAGGGGTGGAAAAATAGAGAAGGGGGAGGTTTGCCTGGTGATCCAGTTACTTAGGATGCAGATTATAAAATCATGTAGGTGTGGGGATCACTATGGAGCCAAATCTTATGTTTTTGCAAGCAGTTTAAGAGACAAATTAGTTGTGCTTGTAGAAGGCATGTCAAATGACTATGTAATTCTTTTAAGAAAAAAATTGCACTTTCTTGTTTTTCCCAAGACTGCTCCTTTTTTCATCACACCAGTTACGTCATCCTCACCGATGCTTCTGATGTTTCTCCCAGCAGTTCACCCTCTCCCCTGTGCAATTTCATGTTTGTTGCCTGTTGGTATTTGCAATTAGTGTTTCTTGTGATATGTGAATTAACAATTTATTCTGTGTTTTCTCAAAATACTTGCATTTCCTCTGGTTTGTGATGTCTCTTCTTCTGGCCTTCCTATATTTTTACCAGACTAGAAGCAAAGATCTAAGGGCAGTAACATTTTTTCCCCTTAATTTTTGTGTAGCTGGTATTACACTGTGCTTAGTGATGTCATACAGTGGCGCAGATGATCACAGAATCATGGAATTGTTTAGGTTGGAAAAGACAGAATTTTGGCTTGAAGAGCACAACTTGACATTTGTTTCTTGTTCTATGCCACACATATAAACGGTCAGATTTTTTTTTTCTGATCAAGTTTTCTCACTGCTGCTGGCTGAATTTCTGATTTTGTTTTGTTTTTTTTTCCCTTTGGTCCTGAAAGTACAGTTAATAGGCTGGTTTTCAAGTGGCTCCCCTGAAATATTTCTTGCTAAACTCAAGATTCCTTCCTTATTTGTAGCCATAAATAGTATCCCACTGCCTATTTTATGCGGCCTGGGTTTTTTTTAAACTTACTAGAAAAGCAGCTATCCTTTGTGCATCCCCAGAATATCTAATTTTGTTTGTTTCTTCTGGTATATTCAACTTATGCACAGTTTTGCACTTAAAATATTTGCTTATTTGCTATTTAAGTTGCATATCAAATTTCTCTATTTGAGGAGTATATGTGAGCATAAAATTAGAGTAGTTAAGCTGCTCCTTCCCTAACATTTTAATGTGCATTTGAAATGGAGATTAATGATGAAATTAGACCAGGAAAAAATCACTTTAGAAGAAAAAGTGTAGCTTGGATTGATGATTAAAATCAGGATGATTCTTCCAGGGAAACGTTTTACATTGACTTCAGTCTTTAGCAGTGCTTTTGTCAGGGAGGTTTGCACATCAAGGCCTCATTGCTCTGTTGCTGCATCCCCACTTCTCCTGGGAACCTGGGCTTTGTGTCCTTTCCATACCCCGTGGATGGGGCTCCAGGCTGTGTACAGAAAGGAGGTGTCTTGCTCTGAGTGGATCTGGCTACCTCATGGTTATTGAAAGAGATGCAGCTGCTGTGCCACTGTTTCCTGAGCTGTTTTCATACCTGGACAGAGTTGGTTCATGTGATATTTGTGTGCAGAACGAGCTAAGTAATACAATATGTTTGGCACTTGGTTCTGAAAGGATCTGAAAGCACGGCTGAAACAGAGATACACCTCTGAAAGCTCACCAAGGCTGCTCTCAGTCTCTTGTTTATGCAAGTATGTGCAGAAATCTGTTTTAATTTTATGATGCAGAGAAAATAGTTCATGTTGTGTGATTTTGTTGCCGAAGTTTGCTGTAGGTAATGTTTGGATGTAAGAAAACTGAAAAAAGATTTGGAAAAAAACAAATGACACTGGTACCAAACTTACATGAGGACATATTCTTGTTTCTCTTGGCAAGCTTATGTATGGCCTCTTAGTTCTTACAACTGTGAAGTCAGACTGTTAATGATCCTCCGAGGGATAAAAGGTGACAAAAATTACATGCTAATAGATACCCTGAAAATAGTCTTCAGTCTCATATTTGTTTGAGTTTTGGGGTTTTTTTCCCAATTAAGCATGAGGCATGCTCTGAGAAAAATAGTTTATGCCAGAATAGGCCAGGGAAGGACACTGATTAATCCATCCAAATGGAATAACTTACTACCAGCCTTGCTCCAACTTTGGCATCTGTATCATGTAATTTTGTTGGGTTTCTGCACCTTTTTTTTTTTTCTCTTGGGTCACTTTATTGATTGCATACTTCTTAAAAAAATTGCTCCACTGCATCAGCTATTACACAGGGAGTGATGTGGATGTTGCTTCTATTTTTGTAATATTTTTTCATCCAGGCATGCACTGTTTGACACAGCAGAAGTGAAAGGGACCACTCCCCTCCTGTCACTTTGCTTCAAGGGCTCTTTTGGGTTAGGAGGTGGGTGCTGGGAGTAAAGATATTGATTCCACAGGGTGGGGGTTTGTAGCCAATTCCTTTTAAAATCTGAGCTGAGGTCAAAAGGTTGGCAAGTGGTTTACACAAGGATTTTTTTTTTTAAATAATTACCAAATTTGGGGGATTTGGGTTCTCTCAGTGAGTTACTTGTGAAATCAGTTCTTTATGCAACACAGGTTCTTCTTGTTTCTGATTTTTTGACTTCTTTGATTTCAAAAATTGCGGATGCTCACTTAATTATGAAAGTCTCCAGAGCCCGATGATGATGATGATTAAACCTTGGCACACAGTACTTTTTAAAACACTAATCTTCACAAGATTCTGTGTAATTAGGTAAGTATTCTCCTTACTAGACGGAGAGGGAAACTTAAGGGTCCAAACCTGCTTCTGTTTTGGAGTTGCTGTCAACTCTTAAGGCTCTTAATAGCAGAAGATCAAGCCCTTAAGTGATTTGTCTAAAGACAAGTAAGGTGGTGGGAGAATTTGAGTGGATCTTGGGTGTTGTTGATTCTCAGGCACCTGGCTGATAGCTCAAGATGTCTTGCTTGACATTTCAGCTCTTTTCATTTTAGTGTTTATCTTCAAAGGTCATCAGCTTTATATATAACTTTAAAAGAAGCATGCAGTAAGTCAAGTTCTTCATCTGTTATTGAGCCCTCTTGCACATCACTACTGGTTTTATTTTGCCTGTCTCTCTAATGCTGATAGACATCCACAAAAATAAAATGGGAGAGCCCATGGAAATAAAATGAAATCACTTGGTGCTGTCAGAGACAGTAAAGGAACTGAGAAACCACTCGGATGTGACGATGAGAAAAATTGCAGGTAGAAAGACTGAACTAATCAGATGGAGAGATGGGTGTGGTGGCTTTTTGATGGTGCTGACACCTCTCTCTAGAGCAGGGCAAGGGGCATCCCCAGTTTGAGGGGCTGCCAGAGCTGAGGGGAGGTACTTAATGCCCTGGGAGAGGGGCCAGCATAGGGTGTGGGATGGGGAAGGGATGAGTATCACATTCAGCCCCCATCCTCTCCACTCACACACACAGGGTCAGTGTGGCTCTTCCACTGGGTTAATTACTGCTCCATGTGGACATATACCAGTCACATGTAGGATTTGGGCTCTTGAGAGTAGTCACAAAGCAATTTCGGTTTCCCCTCTACTGCTTTCCACCATCTCCCTTATTAAAGATTCTTCAGTTACCTTTCTATGGCTGATTAATGTGTCAGGTGATTAATGACTTTCATCTGACACATCAGTGGGATTAAACCATGGTGAAATACATCCTTCCCCTCCTATTATTGCATTCCACTGGTTTCCACAAAGGAAGTACAAGAGAAGTCATCTCATGAGAAGCTCTGCCTGTATTTCTGGCTGTTTCCAATTACTTTGCTGTTGGATACATGTCTGTGGTGAGCTGGAGTTGCAGACGTTGTTTAGGGGAAGATGCTGAAAGTGCATCTAAAACACTCTGGGAATAAGATGGGCAGCTTGATGAGAATTTATTCTTAGTCTTGTGGATCAATGGTTGCCAGTTGAACATGACTATGATTGTATCAAGTATTCCTGCAGTGCTTTTCTTTGAAAAGTTCACTACATTTTTTAGGGCTGTCTAGCTTTTAGCAGATGAGAATTTGCATTATATAAAATAACAGAAAAAATGATGCATGTGCCTTAATTACTTTGAGCAGCTATGCCAACACTACAAGTGTGACTGCAGCACATATGCCCAGATGTGCTTGCAAGCTTTAACCTACAACTGTGAGACCTTAAATTGGCAGAATGCTGTGCAGGAAGATGCAGTTTCTCCATGCCAGGTGTGAGTGCTGCTCGTTCTGGCTGAAAACTGATTGTCCTTTCTCTCTTCCCCACTGCCCCCTCCCTCTATCCCTGCCTGGTAAGTGGATTAATTTCCAGCCCCAGCAGCTCCCTGGCTCTGCTCTTGGCCCATGAAGAGGAACACAGTGCAGCTTGCACAGGCAGCTGGTGGAGATGAGAGGCCAGATCACCTCCCCTTTCAGCAGTGAGATGGACTCATGCAGGAGTTAAGCAACCCTGTGGCCCACCTGATGTGTGTAGTTAATTATAAAGATGTAGTGATAATTGCAGGTACAGATCTGCAGAGGACTGTCCCTGCTGGGTTTGAATGTTCCTGCCCAAGCCTGTGCCATCAAAGCTTTCCCTCTGCTTATACTTATGCTAAATTCTTTCATGTGCCAAACAGCATGAGGACTGATTATTTGCCATGCCAAAGCATGGAATTTTGGTTAAGGTGGGGATGGTTGTATTAAGATGTAGTACAAATGATGTGGCTGTGTAATGTGATTTCTTTGAGGAGCGAGTGGCAAGGAACTCACAGTGAGTACTGTGCTCATCAAAAAGTTATCAGCCTGGATTTGCTGGTACAATTATGGGCAATTTCTATTGCACTGAGAGTTATTTAAAATTTAAATAGAGTTGACATCATGTTCTTTTGACCTAATTCCCAGACTTTTGTATTATTACTAAAATGATGTGGGATATTACAATGCCATATATTGCAGAATGGCTCTCTTAGGAAATATTGATACAGCACTGGTGTTTGAATAGGAAATGGAGTGTGGAAAATTCTGAGATAACGCTGTGATCTTCAAATGTGAAGGACTGGATATGTGGTGCCTGGGTAAAAAGCCACAGTTTGGAGATAACCCTGCTGAAAAGTAGTCCTATGAAAAACCAGGATACCTCTTACTACTTGTTTCATGAATATGGGAGGTGATGTTTCCTTTCCTTCCAGTAATACTGCTAGTTTGTGTATTACTAGATGCCCACTTTGCATTAACACAAGTTGACTTTATTTTGGCAGGAGAAAGTCACCAAGCCCTTGTGGAATATTTCAGACTTTCAGCACCAAATTCAATTTACTACATTCTTCCTTCCAGACAGCTTGCTCCCGTGACGACCCCATGTCAGATGATGCATGTACAGACCCTGTTTCCCGTTACTTTGTCCTTGGGATGACACCAGTGGCATTTTTCTCATGATCTTTAAAAAACACGTGAGAAAAACATTTGGGATGATTTTAAAGTGCAAATTGTCATTTGGAAAGCACCCTGCCTTAGTATGAGTTCAACTTATCTAGAAATATTATGAGCAATTGAAAAAACATTCAAAACAAAATAATGTGATTAAGGGTTGTGGGTTTTAAGAGTCAGTCTTCACTTGTTGCTTTTACCCAAGTACCATCCAGTTTCACCAATCTGGCTTAACTGTGCTCTCAGCCCACCTGGGGAATACAGCCATTGTCCAGGTGTTGCATAAACTTGTATAAATAGTCCATCCACTTGTAATGAGGACAAAGTTAGCTAGAAAGAAGTGAAGAGTGTTTCTCTTACTGCATGTGGGTATGATTCCAGAAATCCCAATGCCTTGCATTAGCAAATGAAGCTCCAGGGTCCATGTGCATCTGGTATGACTGTTAGTACCCACACCAGCCTTATCTGCAGTGCTCAAATCCAGATGTTGGAAAGCAAAGGTGTATGTGCAGTGCCGAATTAGCTTGTGTCTATCCTGAGATAAGTTCTCCCACATACCCCAACCTCTCCAAAAAACATGTAACCTTGGCTACAGGAATCCAGCAACAGGCTACCAAGGTTTCATTTCAGCCTTTCATTTCAGAGTGGGCAGTCCATGGGCCTTGCTCCTAGAAGGCAGGCCAGCCAAGTGATAATATTTCACTGCCATGCCCCAGTTACCCCTGAGTAATACCCTGTGGTCTGTTTATTTTTTTACACACTTCAGGACACTTTAATGGCGCATTAATGCTGCATTTGTCTGCTGTATTTTGCTTTGCTGCAGTTTGAACAGCAATGCCATAAGGAGTGTGCCTGCACACAGGTTTGCTGAAAGCAGATGTCAACCTTCTAGTACGGTTGTGGTGGCTGTAAAACCTGTAATTTGGGGGAAACGTAGCTAAAGAAACTGTTTAAGCTTTAGTGGACAGAACAGAAGAGGAAACACCAAGCAGACAAGAAGAAATTAGTTCCGTCTGCTGAAAGGTTTTGCTGCCAAATATTTTGGTATGATCTATGTTAGCAATAAGTAACTCCATTTGGAAATTATTTTCCACACAGAATTGTTGTCGTATTACTATTTCAAACAGCAGCTCTGTGCTGGGGCACACAAATCCCGCACACATTTATGGATCAGCCAAGTACAAACACGGTATTTCCCCCGGGAAATCCATCCCAGCGTGCAGACCAGTAAAGCACTACTGAGGATGCAGCTGCATGTGTAGGGCTTTGTACAGCCAACTCTCCCTCTGTGCTGGAGCAGCTCAAGCTGTAATTTTTTAGTAAAGACACATCCTTATTGCTTAGGCATCCTATAATTTCTTCTGTAATGTTAGATTTCTCTCAGTTAAAGCTGTTTTGAAGATCTACTGTCCTTACACACCTAATGTTTGCTGGATTTTTCTGATTGTTTGGCTTGTTGAACTTCTTTAACAACTTGTGGCTGCTTCTGGCCAGTTATTTTCCAGTAGCTTAAAGTATCTCCTTGCATGTAGAACACAGAGAAAACTTGACAGTTGTGTTTCATTCTCTTTCACATCTCAGTGTTTTCACCAGACATGGGTCTAGTGAAACCTTTGCCATGGGATCTGAAAATTTTATTGCTTCAATATTTTTTTGCTCTCGTGTTGGATTGCAAAGCTGGTTTGCTCAGGGTGCAGACAGAAATGGTGCTGCCTTGTTGTCTGGTTGGGGTTATTATGTGTGTGATTGTTTTGAGGCTTTTCCCCTTCTAATTGCTTCAAACTAATTGGATCAAGGATAGAGGCTGCAGGACTGTAGTACTGTTAGAGCTGGATTAAATACTGTCTTAGGAGACAAATTTGCGTAGAATAAGAAGCAAACTTAAATTGCATCAAGCCATCCGTGCTGTGAGAGGAGGGTGGTGGAATGCTGCCTGCCAGTATTTTTATTATCATCGTCATTCACCCTTTTTCAATTTTAGGGCTGCCATTTCTGCAAGGAAAAGTTTGATGCTTTTTTTTGACCAATTTGCTTTTACTCCTGAGGACAGATGAAGGTATTTTATTCAGGTGTCAGTTTAATCACTTCTATGGAGAAGACAGTTGATCAAAGTGTGGTTATATTTCTTTTAATTTTACTTCTTTACCATCTGTAAAGCACTGTAGTTGTGTGCTACCGGTCTGATTTATCAGTGTCTTGTAGGAAATCAGCCTTTCTTCTACCTGAGGGATTTGGGAGTTTCAATTAGGTAGCGAGCCTGAGAGAAATGGATTTGCCTGCAGTTGGTGTTGCAGACCTTGACAATGGTTTGATTTTGGCTTTGCTAATACTGAAATCTTTGCCAGTGCTCTCAGTGTGTAAAAATTTTCCTATTTCCACATGGTTATTTCCTGTCCTGGGCAAGGTAGGCTATTTTATTTCTTCTGGTTTATCATTTCTAGATGCCAGGAGAGTTGATAAAAAAAATAAATAAAAAAACTTGGTAGGCAAAAGATGTACCCTGAATGCTTGTCTTGCTTGGTTTTGGTATGGCATTCCTGAATACCTGGTGGCATCCTGGTTCTGTGGAGGTCCAGCTTCATGTGCAGATGGATCTGTGGTAGTCCTTGGTTCCCATTCCTTGCCTGGTTAACAAACTGTACTGTACTCACTACTTACCATCTACAACATGGGTATTTGTGGTATCTCTGCTACCCTGGCTTTCAGTGACTAGAATGGAGCAACTGTGACACAGCAGGGAATTTGGCATCCTTTGAATGCCATGTTGTGGTGTTGGCACAATGTGTGAATGATTTCCCCCTTTTGTTTTGCTGTTAATGATGAGCTCTTGGGCTGGGGCCTGGCTGCAGCCTCAGCTTTGCGTGCACGATTATCTGTACGTGCTGCAGATGGAAATTGAACATCTAATTACTTTATAAGATTTGTGAACAGAGATTTAGAGCCTGCTTAGCCTCTGCTTGAAAAGTGCTTTCTGTGTGATTTCAAGTCTTCTTTTGCTCTCCTCCTCAGGTCCTTTCACAGATGTGGTCACTACAAACCTGAAGCTCGGCAACCCCACGGACAGAAATGTGTGCTTCAAAGTTAAGACCACAGCACCACGTAGATACTGTGTAAGGCCCAACAGTGGAATTATCGATGCAGGAACATCAATTAATGTTTCTGGTAAGCCATTCAAGCAGTTCTTTGGTGATTGAAAATAGCTTCTTATAATCAATTATTTCTTGGAATGCCTCGCAGGATGAAAGTATTTTGGTGAATCCAAGAGGTTGTGTTTTCCTGGAGAAGCAGCCATTTCATATATCCTTACTTCCCTGACTCTTGGTCTAGCAGTAATAGGTTGGGTCTTACATCTTGTTTGGAGAGGAAAAAGGCGGAAATACATAAATGATTGATATGGTTCATTAACAGCCTCAGCCAGAGTATCCAAACCAGTCCTGCTGCAGCCCTGCCCTCCCTGTGGGATTATTTTTGTACAGTTAGTTTTTTGCCAGCTTAACTTCCTGAACCAGCTCACCACGAGGTCAAACAAGTGCTTGGATGAGCACATCAAGGGAAGAATAAAACTGAGTGGACTGTAGCCACTGGTTTAGACTGGTGTGGGCTGATGCCAAACTGCCTTTGATTTAACCAACAATGAAAACATTTACTTTCAAACCATGCTTGTTTAGTGTGCCTTGAAGATTGAGTATCCTTTGGTGTTAAAAATGTCAAATGACTAAATCTTTGCTGTTGCATAGGAAAAGTTAATGATTTTCTCTAATGAGTCAGTAGCTCTTGACTTGCCTAAGTTTGGTAATGGAAAAGCAAAGGGGTGGCTTACTTTGAAAGCATAAAGAGCTGAGTATTCTCCCAAACAGAATGTCTGTATATTATTAACTTGCTGATGATATATTTTCTCAATGACTTCTCTGAGCCATGTTCTTAATAAAGAATTCTATCAAAGCATGTAGTTGTGGCATATTGGATTAATGAGGTCAGACTTTAGTTAAGAAAATTATTTCTCTAAACATGCAGATTTGCTTTGCTATTTCTAAAAAAAAAAATAGTATTGTCATGATAAGAAAATATTATTGATAGGTTATACACTTTGCTCCTACCAACATCTTTTAGCCTGGAATAAAAAATCTGGAAAGCTAAAACCACTGCTTTTTACTTGAAAAAAATCAACATGTAAAAATCAAGAGTTCAGTTTCTTACTTAATAAAATGTAAAATATTTAAACACTTCACCCTTGGAGAGAGCTTGCTTCAACAAAACACAAACTGATCCCAAACCCACTTTGCACTGTAAAATTAAGCAACTCTAATCCTGTAAGTCTTCTTATACATGCCCATATTTGCACACTCATTGATCTGTTGTTTTTGGGATTTCTGTGGTGTCAAATTGAGTGTGTGAAGCGGTGCAAGATTGTGCCTCCCTTGCAGTTAATCCCAGGGGAATGTCACAGTGAGGAGGTAACCAGGGAAGTGTGGGAGCTCCAGGTGGGGCAGGCAAAGTGCTTCTGCTTCAGGAGAGGGCCAGCACGTACCCAGTGAGCTCTGAAATGAGTAATATGTAAATGAAAAAGCTCTCTGGAGAGAAATGGAGATTTTTAAAAGTCGGGACAATTCCCAAGTAAAGCTGTCTGTCATCTATACTAGCTGCAGGCAAGCATATCAAATGCATTGAAATCAATGAAATGATAATGAAAATTAGCATGGTTTCTAGCTACAAATTATCTTCATGCTATAAAGATGTGGATGCTTTTCATCTTGCAGATGAACTTTGAAAATTAAAAGCCTGCTTCCTTTGCAGGCTCTTACCAGGCTTTTTGAAATGTTGTCTTGATCTCAGTGTTGAGTGGTTTATTAAAGTTCTGCTCACAAGTGCCCCTTAGCTCCACCTTGAGCAAATACAGTGCAGGCAGGTGTTGTAGGAACCATCTCTTGTTATGCTACCAGCAGCTTGCTTTTTCAGCCTGACCCTTCCCAGTGGCACACCAGGTAGAGTGTGGATCTAGTCGAGGTCTTAAAGTATCCTCTTAAGAGACTGCTGTGCTAACCCTGAGCTGTGCTTTACTCTTGCTTACATAGCTTTAAGAATTTCCCTTTTCTGATAACCTTATTTGTATTTGATATATGATTTGGTTAGTGTGGAAAATGGCTGTGGTATATTTAATCACAAGCTCACATGTATGTTCTAATATTTCCATGCTTGATAATAACAGTAGTAATAAATAATGACCCTAAATTGCCAGTCCTTACATTAACATTATATTTTAAAATGCAAGTAGCACACTTCCATTGTTCCTCAGGTAATATATTAAGCTCCTTTAAACCTAATACTGGACTTGAAGATGGCAGTGTCTTTGGTTCTGATCAGCAGATGGGATCCTTTGGATAGGAGGGATCAAAGAGGGCACTGCCATTAACTTGTAGAATAGAATTGTTTTCAGGTTCACAGAAAGGGGGGAAGATGTGTTTAACCTTTGCTGTGGAGTAATGTTGCTTGAGAACAGAGGACTGATTTTGGAGTTAATGAAGTGAAAAATAAATATAATTTATTTTTCAGTTACCTTTTCAGTCATTTAATTCAAGTCTTGCACAGGGCATGAAAATAGGACTTGAATAAATAAGACTTGAATTTCTCCAAACCTAGTGAAAATACTACTGATGAGAAATTATTAAAATATAGTTAATTCAGTAACTTCTGGACACTTAAGCTAATTGGGCTGTATTTACTATATGCAGTCTGTCCCCTTCACAGTTGCTGACTGGCTTTACCACAGCCACTGATAGCACGGCATTGGTGCTGCACCTTGTTTCCAAAAAATCAGTGCCTAAGCATTTGTTAGTCTCAGAGAATATTGTTGCCTGAAGCTGAATTTGGGACAGCCTCTTCCTTCTTGCACTGTAGTAACCAGATGCCTTTGTTACACTCCTGTGAAACTGTGTCTGTACTATTTTGCTGCAAGTAAATGAGAAGATATTCTGCTCTAAGAGGCAGCAGTTCCCCTTTATTTCACACTAATGTGATGGCTCATTTAAAAATGTACAAAATGCTAGAAAAATAAAGCTCACTTTAATCTAGTGGAGTCTCAAATGCTGCCTTCTTATGCCATATCACAGCTTTTGCTAAGTACCAGCATTTGAGGTCCTGTCAGCATGTGCTGCCTGCTGGGATGGCAGGTTTGGAGCCCGTGTTTTCACCTGTTATATAATGGCATGTAATTTTAACAGCTGAGTTTATGTAACTGTCGGGAAGCGTATGTGTGCACTGTCATCTGATTCCATTGCACTGGGGCTGCAATACTTGGGAAAGGAGTATTTGAACACATTCCACTGCTGTTAAGCACTTCTGATTTCAGCAAAGATAGTTGATCTTGTGGCTTTGAAATCTAAATAAAAGGTATGAATGGATTACGAAGGGAAAGCGAAGGAATACCAGCAGATGCCGCCGTGTCTGCAATAGGTGTATAAGGGGGAGAGAGGAATTGCAGATGGTACCATCTGTGCGCAGTGTCCCACTGAAGAGAGCAGTCTGAACATGCCTCCTAAAAATGGGAAGGAGCTGACGTTATCCTTGGGTTGCTGTCGAATATCTGGGGAGGGATTTTTAGTCTTGTGAGCTTGCCTGGCTTTGAAAAGGCATTGCCTTGAGTAGGGATAGAGCTGCAGCCCTGTGCTCTGCAGTCGCAGTGGGTCTGCCCCATTCCCTCAGGCACTGATTGTGTCCCATCCACTGCTACGTTCCCAGACTTTCCTTGGCAGTGTCACTCCTGTGCCTGTTCCCAAGAAGCTCCCAGGACTCTGCAGAAACTACCAGGTTTTGGGTTGTTCTTGCCTGCCTGCTTTAAAATTCTATCTTGGTCTTCACAGATTCAACACTTATTAGTATTATTGAAATATTTACAGAAATTTTATGTTCATTTATGTAAACATGGACAAAGATGGAATGGTGCCATGGATTCTGCTCATTTCTGTAGATGTGTCGTTTGCTCACCTCTGACAGAGCTGATGGAATTCCACGAAGATCTTGAGGCTCCCTCTGTTTCTGATTGGAGTATTTTATGTGACATAAATGTGGTAGATTTGATCCATCCAGACCATGAATTCCGTGCAGTGCCATTTGGGAAAATGATTGATAGTCTATTGAATGAGCTGCTTAACAATGAACAGTAATGTGGATGGAAATGTGATAGCAGGGAGCTACTAATGATGTTTCTTAAAAGTGATTCTTGGTCCTAATCTTGTTTAATGCTTTTACAAGCAATTCTGGAACAAAGAGTACACTAAAAACCCTGATGATGTTGTAAATTGGGAGATTGAAGACATGCAGCAGAATTAGGTGTCCTTGAGGGCTACAGTAAGAGAAATAGGATGAGTTTCATTAGAAAAACAGCAAAATCACATATTTGGAGAATAAAATACTCTTGCTATAATTGCAAGCTTGTTGAATGAAGGGGCCTGCTTGGGGTGAGCAAGATGCTGACATAATGTGGCTGTGAGTAAGGCAAACGTAGCATCATGTATCTGGATAAGGAAAGAGGTAAGAGGGCATAAATGCTGTGGTTCAAGGCATCAGTAAAGTTTCCTGCATGTATGATTAGAGGAGCTCAAACCAAATCAGGTGCAGAGGATGAATGGGGAGACTGACCCAGAGAGGACCCACTAAGTCTGGCTTAAGTTTACCAGGAGGCCAAGCGTTGCTGTGATCGATGTCTTGGAGAGCACCAGAAGTAAATGACTCTTCCCCTTCTCTGGTATTTCAGCATAAGGGCACTGTTGGTCCAGGACCAAGTAAACAGGCCATTAATAAATTTGATGGAAACTAGAGGAAGGTTGCTGACTGACTGAGCTGGGAGACTTCTGTTCCTTCTGCTCTTGGAAAGGACAGCTAGATCCTAGCAGGTGTTAAAGGTGTTCCCTGCTTCAGATTTCCTCTGTTCCTTGAGAAAGCTGGTTTATTCTAGGAAAACCAGAGGAGTTTAATGCTTCTGTCATTGTGACTAACTTTGCCAGTAAACTGTTCTCTGGAAAAGAAGGAGCATCTTGAGTGGTCAGTGCCTCTCCTTGGCTCTCTACAGAGCATAAAATGCTGGGGATATTGCAGGAACGTGTGAGAAAACTGATGTCCATTGATCTCTCAGTGACTCTGCAGTTTTTGCTTGTGATAAAACAGTGCTGGTGCTTGAGCTGTAGGGTGAGCAGCTTGGGAAGTGGTTGAGATATCTCTGCCTGATGGATGCTGCTGACAGAAAACTTGAAGATCATATTAATAATTTTGTTTCTTAAAACTCTGATTTCTGATGAAAGCTGAAACTTCTGACCAGATGGGACAACTGATGTGATAAGGCATTTTGTAGGAACACTCTTTTCACATAATTTTTGCATAAGGTTTGTGATTTCCATTCAGAACGAAGGAGCCACATTCCCACTAGCAATTAGGGCAGTTTCATGGAACTGATCTTTCATAGAAACCCCAATAGTATGTGGATAAATATTAAAATGGTTTGGTTTCCTCTTGAAAAAAGTGCATATTTTTGAGCTTCCCATCTGGCTTACAAGACATTTGCTGAATAATTTGTGTCAATGTGGCTTTCATGTATTGATCTAAAAATACAAGTGCTAACAACGTCTGTGCTGTCAAGCCCTCTCTGGCTCTTGTGGTTCAGTGAATGGAGCTCGGAGCAGCAATCATTTGGCATTCCAGGATGGATTCCGCACTGTCCCTTGGGAAATGAGGATTTTCAAATGAGCTGATAGTTGCACTCAGCAAAGCAAGCTGAAAAAAACACGATCTGTAGAAGTTCCATAAATGCTGGGTAGTTCTGACTATCCAGTTGGATCTTACACATTATGTAGATTTGAAATTCTTTAAGTGTCTACTACAGAGGAGAAAAAACGATGCTGCTGCTTTTCAGTGATGTGTCAGGCAGTGTTGAAATAGTTTTGCTTTCACAGTGCAGTCGCTCCTGTTTGGAAAATAGTTTTAAAGGTAGCCAGTTAATTTGCAAACACCTATTTTGGAATAATAGCCGAGTGCTGCAAGGTGAGTTAAAGATGTATAATAATTTTTAAAGCACCTCATGTGAGAGAATTTATTGCCTTCCTTCTCTTTGGACTTTAAAAGGCGTGTGGTTGTTGATGGCCACAGATTGTGTGCACGATAAAGATGGCACAGCCATAACATACCCTGCTCATTAAGGGAGGCAAATTGGTTTGACTTGCCTTCGTTTGCAACAAATGGGATCTTTGGATATTGCTTTTATACGACAAACCCCTGCAATTAGTGCACATGAATTTGGGCACATAATGTTAATAGCACCAGTACTTGAAAACGGTCCTAATTCTCGAAGTGCTTCTCTTCTTAGTGATTGAATTGAGGGGCTGAAGTAAGACTGGTCATAAAATGTGAATTTTTAAATGTTACACCATTTTTTTCTGTTAGCAGTAACGGCAGTATTTGCAAGCTTCATTTTCAGTTTGAGGGGGTGGTGGCTTTTTGCAGTGTCAAATATCATGTTTGTGTAAACTGTGCTGCTTATTTTCACATGTTCTGTCTCACATTGAAGCCAAATTCCTGTTTATTAATGTCCCAACAGCTGAATATCCAGATGTCCCTTGCAAATGTGGGGGTTCCAAGTGACCGCTGTGATTAAAGAATGTTCCATGTAAATGGAATACCCAACTGTCCCTCCTCAGGCTGCTTTAACCAAAAAGCAGAGACATGGAAATTCCTAATACTGCATAAAAAATTAAATAAAAGCACACGCACTCTAAACCTGCTGTTCCTTCCTCTCTGTCCCCTGAACACAGTCATTTTCTTCATAAGTAAATTTTGGAATGCTTTTGATTTTTTGAATGAAGAGAAATACATTCCTTGCATACCTTTCGTAGGCAGAGTTTGCATCACATTTAACTGTAAACTTCCAGCTATAAATTGGTAACAAACTTTCAGTAACTTATTTGTGGAAGTGAAATACCGTGAGACTCTTTGTAGAGGAAATTTCCATCCCGAGACTTGAACCTCAGGGTTTACAATGTTTGACTTTGCCTCTGTAGCTTTTCTTGGGCACCATCAGCAATATTGTGTGTACAGCTCATCAAAATGCTTCTTACTTCTGCCCCAAGGATGGAGCAAGACAAAAAGATGCTGTCTTGGAAAATTTTCCCCTCTGTCCCAGAAGATATGTAAATGATCCTATTTCCTATAAATTACTGTTGTTATCTTGCCATAGCTGTGTACAGAATATTGTAGAGTGATCAGCATTTCCAGAATTCTCAGACAAAAGTCTAGACAGACTGAGGAAATCTGTTTCTCTTGCTTTCTTTCAGAATTCTGGTTTAAAGTGAGGTTCCTGATCTCAACTGCTGCTTTGGTCATAACAACAGACAACTTGAAACCATTTTAATGTTTGTTTTTCTGAAATCTGGTAACTGCGTCATCAGTGCATGACTGTGCACCAGAGCAATGTTAATGCAATGTGTTCTGGATTTTTTTCCTTTCAGTGATGCTACAGCCTTTTGACTATGACCCTAATGAGAAAAGTAAACACAAGTTTATGGTTCAGTCTATGTTTGCTCCAGCTGATACTTCAGATATGGAAGCAGTAGTAAGTATTGAAATAATTTAAAGTGGATTTCTTTCTAATTGTATAACTTTTAAGTCCTTCTTCTGCCTTGTTTAAGGACTGTTGTCAGGCCACATTGGAATGGTCCTTGAAAGCTTTTCCAGATTTCCATCTCTGCATGGCAAGGAATTTTCTGTTATTGGAACAGGAACCTTGCACTGAAAGTTGGTGTCTGTGGTTGCTTCTTTAGGAAGCTGCTGTCAGCAATGGGATGACGAGCCATGAACCAAGTCGTTGTAGTTTTTTGCAATATATCCTTCTTTAGAAAGGCCAGCTTGAACCATATATTCTAAGGAATATATTCAAAGTCTTTGGCATCTTTTATATTTTATGCATCTACTCTCAGTCCTGAGTCTTCTCTTGAGCAGCTCCTTTTGCAAGATTCAAGAGGATGATTTACAAGTGTTGTATTTTTCTTTATCCCTACCTGTGTCTGCTGTGGCTTTGTAAATGAAAGGCCCTCATAGAATTTGTCCTGTGGATTAGAAATGAGAGCAGTAGAAATATGTAGGTGCTGGAGCAGAGAAGGACGAAAGCCATAGAAATAAGATGTCAAGCTACAGTAAGACAACCTGGAAAGCAGTAAATCATTATGTCAACTGGTGGCTTTCCTTTAACGGGAAGATTTGCCCCCAGAAGAAGACACAAGGAAGCTTTCTCTAGCCTAGCTGTTGTTAGCTTGAGAGAATGCTCAGTGGCTATTGAGGACACAATGTAAGAAAGGAAAAAGACCATTACTCTAAAAGTGTGTGGCTTGTGTGTGCTACTTAGAAACAAAAAAGCCAACCCAGAAAAACTCTACAGTAGTCTTTACAATATGTGTCTTCTGAATAGCTTTTTACAGCTGGGGCACTCTGCAGGTTAATAATTTCCCTTCTGAAACTGATTTATGGAACTATATTTGTTTAATGGGCTCAAAATAAGATCCAGTGGGAGAAACAGCAATAGTAATAAAATGTCTGCATCACTAGAAAGATAAGCCAGTCTGCCTTTCTTTTGAGCTCTTTAATTTTTATGAGTTGCTTTATACCATGACAAATGTTATTCTGCTGGCAAAGAATGTTTTTTAGCACCTAGATGGGCCTTTCAGTTTTCCAGAGCTCTCCAGACCGATACGATTCCTTTTCCTGTAACACTTTGATCAGTTCTCAGTTTTGTTACCACTCTCCAGATCTCTTCCTATTCTGGATGAACAGGTGAGACCAGTTATGGGAGTACTATAAAGCTTTCAACGCTTCACAGGCAGCCAAGGAGCTCGAAATAGAACTCTGACTTCAGCCCCAGAAGAGCTGAACTACGATTCAGCTATTTAGGATGAGTTAAATACTACTCCAGGTTGCACGGGCTTAGCCATAATTTGTCACCTACTTGAGATATGCTGAGGAATACCAAGCTGCCAGGAGGATGGTCAAAGTGAAGAGTAGCACATGAGAACTCCGGGATATCAGTGTGGACACTTCTTGCTGTTTATTACCACTGAGAAGAAATCTTTGCACTTCAGGGTTACAGCTGATACTGAGCAAAGATTTATTACTGCTGATCCCTATTAAAAAGATTGCAAGGAATCTTGTTTATGGCAGACTCCCCAGCTGAAGGGGAGAGAAGGTGTGAGGGGAAGTTATCCCTCTCTGTGTTGCACATCTGGTGCTGTTCAGACACTGATGCCGAAAAATAAGGATGTGGAAAACAAGGAGGGGGAAGAACAGTCCTGTAGTTCATTCCAGTTGGGAAGCAAAGCTCATATGAAATTTTAAAAGTTTGAATAGGAATTCCACTGGGCAAAGAGTTGAGAACTCACACTGTGATTGATCTGGGGGCTTGTTATCTTTCCTTTCCCTTGAATTCACCCCTCCTTTTCCTTTTTTTTTCTTTTTTTTTTTAAGCAGGCCCATAGCTCCCCGTCTCTGCTAATTACTCTGACACAACTCCCAGTTCTCTCATAAATTACCTGTGGAAGTTTCAGACTATTTAGAATGATTTGCTTCATAGTATCTGGTCTGTCTTTGTGATACCACTCAGTTATGTATTTGATCTCATTTTTCATCCTGTACGTGGTTAATGGTAATGTGATAAACACCTGTGGGTTTTTTCTGAGTGAAATGATGTGATTTGTTTACATAATGCACTGCATTTCCAATCTGCCTGATTATACTAATATGTTTAATATTAAATTAATATTAACTTATTCCAGTGGAAAGAAGCAAAACCAGAAGAACTCATGGACTCGAAACTTAGGTGTGTGTTTGAGCTACCAGCAGAAAATGATAAGCCTGTGAGTATTTTCAGATGCATATTGAGTGATTTAACCTAATACCACAGTAAATCCTGTAAAATGGCATGTTTATTCAGACAGCTATATAAGCACAAGACAGATCCCTCTGTTTCCCTGCCTGGATGGCATCACCCTTTAGAAACACAATATAAACTATTTAAAATCTTGGTAATCCTTGGTGTAACTAGCAGCCAGTGTGAACATGATAAGTGCAACAGCAGCACAAAGCAATTTTTGAGTTGATCTGTTTTCATTTAGTGAAAGGTCACAGGATAAAGAATACTTAAAAGAAAATAAAAGATGCTGATTGCTGGTTGTGAAGCTCAGAGTTTATACTGAAGCAGTTATAACCCTCAGCAATATAAATTTACCTGTCCAACACTCCCCTTTGCTTCCTTGGTACAATGCTGATTCTGGCAAGTTAATTGATAGGAAGCTGGTGAGGAAGGCACAAAAGCAGTTAGGAATTATATTGCCATCCTAATATTGTAGGACCTTTTTTTGGGGTAATGAACATATTAATTTCTAATGGAAGTATGTAGTGTGCAATGTAGAACTGATAATGGATTGAATAAAATGAAAAATGCTTCCTAGTGATCAGGTACTAAAGCCACAGTTGTTCTACTTTGCACTGAACAGTCTGTAATTAGGATTATGTAATTGTTTGGGTGGGGAGAGGTTTGTTTCCATGAGAGACCCTTTCTGAAGTGCAGAGCATGGAAAGGATCCAAAGGCAGGAGAGGGAGCAGGGTTGGGAGGTCTGAACCTTGTTTCCCAACTTGGGTTGCAAGTTCCTCCATCCCTACAGAAACATGGAAGGAGGGAGAAGGGACAGCCAGGAGTGGGGAGTGAAGGGAGAGGGAGCTGCAGCACTGTCCTGGCTCCTGCAGTAGCTGCTTCTGTTGTGCCTGGGGAGGGAAGGGTGAGGAGGCCACTGATTGTGAGACCTGGTTTAGGGACGTTTCCTTTTCTGTATATGCAGGGTCTGAAAAAGTCAAGGTCGTTCTGTCTTCTCTTCTTGCTGCTGATCTGGTGTTTTCTGGGAGAGCAGTAAAGTTACAGAAAGCAAATGTTGTTTATTTCTTTTGATACAGGCATGTGTCAGGTGTGCACAGACAATTTTACCTGATTCTCCTCCTATATATCAGGTGTGTGGTGTGGTGTTAAGAACTAACCAAAAATCACTCTATCCTTTTTTAACAGCATGACATAGAAATAAATAAAATTGTATCCACAACTGCAACAAAGACAGATTCCTCTGTAATGTCTAAATCACTAAGTTCTTCTTTGGATGACACTGAAGTTAAGAAAGTAATGGAAGACTATAAGAGGCTTCAAGTAGAAGTTCAGAGGTTACGGGAGGAGAATAAACAGTTTAAGGTAAAGATCGCTGTTGTTTTCTTTTCAGATTTACCCCTTTCCTGAAAACGAAGCTTTCATCTTAAAGGTTTGGTTACTTGACCTTAGCACAATATTTTAATATTGTCTATAAAGTAAAAGATAATTCAGGTTTCTCTCTGTAAACTCTGAGAAGGTGCTGAAATCAATGGTCCCTTTGAAAGGAGGCACAAGTCATGCAGTCACAGAAGGCGATTGGGTAGCAACCCAGAGGAGTGAATTCCCCCTCTTTTTTTCTTTTCCCACCTAATTTCTCAGTCTGAATTAAGCATTCAGTGTTGGACTTGGCCCTGTTCTCCCAAACCAATGGGAGCTTGAGGGCAGTGTTGTGCAAATACTGAGTGTTTCAGTAATTGCACCTGTAATGTGCTGCTGAAATGGCCAAATTAAGACAGATGAATGGGAAATGTGCTTCCTGTCATATCCAGCACATGGCTGGGAAATCCAGTAACTGAGAAGCTTTTATCACTGCTGAAAAATTCCTTTTTACAGTAGTTTGATTTGTTGTAAGTGTCTACTTCCATAGATATCAGCACCAAGGAAAAGTGTGGATGTTGTGACTCTTGCAGCCCAGTGAAAGGAGCTATGTTCTCTCAGCTCTGATGCTGCTTGGCTGGCTGATGCATGAAGGAATTCTTGAAAACAGTTTTGTTTTGCACAGAAATAATATGTGTACATAACAGACATGACCCTAACTTCTCCTTGTGTTCTTGTTTTGCCAGCGACTCAATACTCTTAAGTTCTTTGTGATTTTATTTAATTATTTTGCAAATCAGTCTTGAATAAACACTCTGCAGGAGCTATCTAGAATTGAGCTGATGTCTTACAGTAACGATCGGTGAGCTCTTTGTTCCCTTTGTGGAGTGTTAAAAACATCTGTAAAACATCAGAAAGCAATGCTAAATCACTGCCTGCTACCAGGTGCTGTCAGTGTCAGGCTGGAGTCACTGTCAGAAGGAAGTTAAAATATTTACAATGAAAATTTGTTGTTTCTATACAAAATTTGTTGTATGTAAACAACATTTTATTGTTTACAGAAGTCAGTTGTCCCCCTTCAGACTTAGAGCAGCAGTGAGGTATTGGGTAGCCTGAGGCTTTCAGTGAGTAGATTAATTAATTAATTAATAAAAAATAAGTTCACCTTCAGATCATGTAGACGCCCCTTTAAATTCAAGAGTGAGAAACACTGACATACCCTGAACCCTTTGAACTTCACTTATCTGACAATTTTTAAGGCTGCAGTAACTTTTATTACAGTTTTGTTTCTTGAGTATTTTTTTAAGTATAGACTGGAGACTTTTGCTTTGGTACCTTGTACTTTTACACTATAATACTCTGTCACATTAAAAAGTCTAACACTGTTGCTTCAGCTGGACACAAATTAAGTCACGAAAGACTCGTTTGCCTTTGTCCCTGAAGTGCTCTGAGTGTGTGTGTGTGACTGGAGTGTGCTAACACACAGCTGTGCTGCACAACAGCTCAGGGAGAGCTGAGGGGAGCTTCACCCCGCTTGAAATGAGAATATCTGCTGGTGTTACATTGTTTTATGTGTTGTCTCATCTTTAAATCAGGTGAGCTGCCGAAGTCGTAGCAAGAAAATATCCTAATTATTGCCATTAGGTTCATGTCAAAATGTCAGCATTAATATGATGGGGGAGACAGATTCCCCTTCAAGGGCTGGGAAGATTTGCTTGTGACATCTGACATGGGGAATGATGAGTGTAATTGCCTTGGGTTGTGAAAAACATGGCAACTTCATCTTAGTTGTATTGAGAAACATTTTCCCCAACAGCACTTTACTTGCTTACAGAGCAAGAAAAGCACCTTCCTGCCGTTCCCTCCAGCATTTTTCTGAAGTTCTGGAGCCGCCTCCAGACTTTAGACAAAAGTTCTTGCAGGGTTCCTCATTGCTTCCTCACTCCCTTAGCAGGAGAAAACTTTCAAGAGTGTGGCTTCTGCTGTAGGTACAGAATTCCTCTCCTGCCTCACTACCCTTCCTTGTCAGGATTACTCAGCAAACAGAGCTCTAACTTAGCTGTAAATTTGCTTTCACCTATTCTATAACACCCACCTAAATAAATATGAGAAGGGTGAATATTTAAAGCTTTTTTTTGTAGAAATAATTAGTATCTCTTCCTTTAGGAAGAAGATGGACTGCGGATGAGGAAGGTACCCCAGACAAACAACCCAATATCTCCTTCTGCAGCTGCTGTCAAGGACGAAGGGCTCAGCTCCAGACTACTTGCTTTGGTGGTTTTGTTCTTTGTCTTTGGTGTAATTATAGGAAAAATAGCCTTGTAGAGGCAGCATGCTGGAAATTGTAAATTGGTTTGATGGTTCTGCCATATCATTGGATTAAATTTATTCATAACAATGTTTAAAAAAAAAATTAATGTATGACATCTCACAGGTCTTGCCTTTAAATTACCCCTGCACAAATACTATGTAACATAATCTAGAAAGTTCAAAATGTATGGTGAGGGAATGAATGAAAGAGAATATGCTTCAGTGATGAAGGGGGGGAGAAAATCCTGATTTAACACTACAATGGAATATTGTATATGTCATTTTAAACATTCTTAGACCCTGGTACATGTTGCTGGATTACCTCTTTTTAAAAAAAAAAAAGAAAAAAAAAAGGAAAACTAGAAAAACCTCTTCCTCCACTGCTGGAGCTGGCCCTAGGGATGTTTGGAGCTGGGTTAGGCAGGAGGTGTTGATAACTTCTGTAAAATACGTTAATCCACCATTCTGCTCATCAATTTAACAGTTTCTGTCAGTGTCTTCAACTCTGTGCAAGTTACCAATTTCTTGGCACTTCAATGAGTAGTGAGAAACTGCAAAGACTTGTCAGTGGCAACGCTGAGGGAGCTGGGCAGCACCAAGGGGCTCGTTTGGAATAAAGGTCAATGCCTTGTTCTCACCAAGGGACCAAGCTACATTGCTGTTGGTTCATTTAGTTGAATTAAAATGTTATTCAGAGATGTTTAATGCATATTTGACTTATTTAATGTATTTCATCTCATGTTTCCTTACTGTCACAAAATTGACTAATACTTTGTGGTATGAAAAGGCACCTGTTCAAAGCCAGTGACGAGAACTAAAAATTTGCTGCTGTAGTGGTGCAAGATTCTTCTGCCTCCTGGTGTTTTGGGCACTACACAATTGTTGGGAGTTTTGATCATCTGAGCATTGGGGAAATAGTGGTCAGGAAACTGTTTTTGTATGTAAATAAGTCTATCTAGGGGAGAAACAAAAATATTAGTAGTAAACTAGTCCTATGCCGTAAAAAGACCAATCTTGTTTGACTATGTAGCATCTTAAAAAAAAAGAAAAAAAAAAGAACAGAAAAATTAAATAAAGCCCCCAAATTCATGTTTCCTTTGTTACTTTTGTCCTGTTCTCACAGTTTTAGAGGTGGGGAGGAAACAGTGTTGTCTTGTCAGCTTTGTTCATGGCATAAGGAAACTTGCAGTCGTATTTCAGGCTGAATTTCTTTTTTTCCAGACTAATTTTAAAATCAAACCAAGCCACCCCATCATGAGCCTGACACACACAAGTTATTCAGAGTAACCGTGTTGCTGCTGAGGTACAAGGTAACATCCCACTTCCAGGTTAGTTCAGGAGTTCAGACACTTGACAGCACCTTCAGAGTAAGGTGAAGGTAATTTTGTTTCTAAGCTTCCTTTTACCACAAGGTATGTAAATAAACTCATGATGGATTCAGTAGATGAAATCGTTTCTGAGCAGGTAAATTCACATCTATTCTTAAATGATAGACCCAAAAACCTTCAGTGACAAAAATTTTTTGTAGCATATTACGAGATGAAGCTGAGTCTTTTAAAAATGACTTCTGTCATTCCTTCCATATTCCTGGGATTCTGTGAGAAAGCTGTTGGGGCTGCAGCCTGTCTGCTGCACTCCTTGACCTTTATGTTTGTCCCACTTGAGTCTCAAGGGCTTCGTCCTCTGCAAGTGCAAATAAGTGGAATTTTATGTGAGGCTTAATAAGAAGATAGGTGGGGGAAAAAAACCCCATAACTGGTGTGTTCAGCTTATGGACACGGGTCTGGAAGTATTTCTAGGAGATTGAATAGAAAGGAGAGGTGTATTTTTAGGATTTTAAAGTGCTGGTGCCTTGTCTGCTCAGAGGGAAGGGACAGAGCCACAGCAGCCTGGCTGCAAAGGGCAGGGCAGGTGGGAGATGAGCTGGAAAGGACAAAGCTGGGAAGTTTATGGGACAAATTGGGCAGAACTGATCAAGAAAAAGGTACTTCCCAGGCAGCAGAAGCTGAAGAAAACTTTCTAATGAAGCATTCTTTTTAGAAAGACAAGGTTTTGAGTGATACTGCAAAATTAGTTTTCATGGCTTTGAAGAATGTATTTGAGAAAACCTCTGCTGAAGGGAGACTGAGATATAAAGTAGGTTTTTTTAAGTGGCTGTAAATATCTTGTTCTCTTACCAGAATTCCTGATTTGCTTAAAAAAAACCCTAAGTTTTTTTGAGAATCCTTTGTTCTGCTTAAAAACAGCCTAAAAAAGGTTGGGTTTTTTTTAAAAAAAGTACTGTCCTTGCAGGATCAAGGGGGAGGATTGAAGCTTTAAGCTGGTCTCCTGTGAGTATATGTGGAGTAATGTTCCAGGCAGGTTTTACACCCAGTGTAAGCTACCACAGCTGCCTTTGCTGGCCCAGGGCAAAGCCAGCAGCAACTCTGTCCTCCCCCAGTGCTCAGCAGTCACTTCTTGGTGATCTGTGCCAGCCTGGAACTGTAAATCGTTCATGAGCAAAGTTGTTCCTGATGTTTGCACTCCAGCATCATAAAGAGGTCCCAGAAAACCCTCTCTTGCTTTTCCAGATTCCCTTCAAACACGTGATCAAGGAGACCAGGAGAGGATTTCAGTGCTGGTACCGTCTGTAGCCTGCAGCTGGGCTGACCCACACCAGTCCTGAACAAGACTCTTAAATGAACTGCTTGTGTTTTGGAATTTAACAAAATCCTGAGGTCTTCCCTCACCATTTTTGACAAGAGCCTGAACACATATTAGCCCGGAGTTGTCTGGGTAATGCTTTGCTTTGCTGGGCTTGAAATAAAGCAACTGATCAGGGGAGTCCTCACTCCCTGTTTGACCAAACCCTTCTTTCATAGGCAGTAGAGAGAAATCTTAAGGATTTTTTTTCTTCCAAGGTTCCTAAAAGGCCAGTTTATAGCTAGAGTGCAGATATAGATTGGATGGATATTCTTAAGCCACCTGGCTCTTTTGGTAAGTTGTTCCTTCCACGGCAACACAAGAGCAAATGTTCTCATGAAGTGTTCACAGCAAGTGAATTATTCTGAAGGACATTGTACATCTTAGGAAGTTGTGCACAAAATGTAGACTTTCTAAATAAGATTATTGTCTGGGGTCCTCACACAACATCAGATATTAGAAACCTGTGATTGATTCATGGTAGTAGAAATCAAGTTATTACTAATCTAATTATTGTCCTTGCTGTTACTTTAAGATGACCACTTGCACATTTATTGTTGATTTTTGTAACACCCAGTAGAGGCTGCTTGGTGCACTCTTCGGGCGAATTTGGGATAAACAGATACCTGAAATGTCTTGAAGCCTTGTGCTGGGAAATGAATGGAAAATGGTTTCTTTTATTTTTATGTAGTTCTCCACATCTTAAAGCAAATACTCCGTGCATGAATGATCATAGCTATTGCTGTGCATTGGCAGTTGTCAGCTGGGAATGCACAGCTGGAACAGCTGCATGTGCAAGCCAGGACCAGCTCAGGTTACTGGGGAGTAGCCTGGGGGCTGAAGAGCTGAAGATGTCACGTTGTTCTGTTGAGGGGGATTGATGTACCATAATGTCATTTTCTAAAAATACAGGATTGTAAAGCTCAATGGTGGTGTTACTTTTTCCTCCTGAAATGCTGTTAGTGGGATAAAGTTGGAACTTCACTTTGCAATTCACTAGAATTTCTTTTCATCAATAAACTCTGAAGGGTTTGTATCTGCTGCACATGTGAACTTGCAATTCTTGTCAGCAGTTTTACGTCGTGGTGTGCACAAGGAATGGATCATTTGTGTCTTGGCATACTTGATGCTGCATTGCCCAGTGGAAGAAAACTGTCAACCCTTTTCTTCAGAAAATGGCACTTCTGTCTCTTCAGTGAGATGTCCTTAATTTTCAGGCCCAGTAGTGGCTTCACTGCAGTGCTCTTAAGTTTGAAACTGTGTTTCTCTTGCCCTTTATGATGTCCTGAAATTCCACATCCTGAGTTCCGTTTTCTGTATAAAGTAAGTGAGGAAAAAAGCACCGCCAAAAATCCCTCTGTTTGAAATTAAAGCTCCTGTAAAACATCACTCTGAAGCTCCTGTTTGTTGTGGCTGGGTCACAGCTGCACTGGTGCTGCACAGGGCCTGGAGAGCCACTGGGCCATGGTTTGGGAATGGGGGAGCATCCATGGCCCAAGTCCTTGAGTGAGCAAGCTGAGAGGTGATAGGTGGTGAGTGAATTTCAGTGGATGTGTTTGGGATTTTGTTTTTTCAGTCACTACAGAAGATGAGCTTCAGAGAACAAAGTAATTGTGTTTCCACTGCTCAGATCTGCTTAACTATAAAATTTGTTTGTTTCATTAATGGGTTGATTTTTTTTTTTTTTTTACTGGATAAATGAAGATTATTTTTAAATTAACACAAGTGAGAGCCAGCCAGGAATCTTGCACGTGATATTCTAACAAGCACGCACCTGCACACTTGCAAAGTGACTGTGCCTGTCATTCACTCTGCCATTTCCTGTGGCTTCAGTTCCTGTTAAAGAGCTGATTTCACATTTGTACTTGAAGAGTAAAACTTTTTGAAACCTTTACTAAACTTCCACAGAGATCTCTTTGCCTCCCAGTCCAGGCCTGAGTTTGTCCTGAAGCCTCTGCGAGAGTGAAAAGTGCAAAAGGGACGCGGGGTCTGTGAGCACAGAAATGAGGCTGCTTTTCCTTGGAGTAAACTTGAACTTTGGATCTTTCCTCCTGTGATCTGTCATTAGAAAATGGCCTTTTCCAGAGAGCAAAACAAAAGAAGTTAAGAAAACAAATGAATTAAGAAGAATTAATTGAAGCTGTGTATTACAAGTTGACATTATACATCTGGCATTTCTGTTTATGTTTCTGCATTGGTACATTTCATTCTGATTTAATAAGTTCCTAATTTTGTGGGGGTTTTTTTTCAAGATTTCGAAGTGCCTATGAAGAACAGCCTGTAGTAAAGTATTGTTCCCAGTTTAGCTGTACTTCATTTTTTTAATCAAATCTTTTTCTTTAGTGGATAAACTCACAAGATTAGAAAAGCCTCTTGAACTCCCTCATGTTTGGGTTGGCAAATGTCCCACACACAATTACCCACGGAGAGCTACTTTTAAAAGAGCTTTATTAAGGCTGTACAAAGTCAAGCACTCAGGAGTTAGGAAATGGCAGAACCAGGTTTGTGCACTGTGAGTTTGGGGAGTACCTTGCAGTGTCTGATTATTTCAGTGATCAAAAAGTGAGCTGAAGCCGCTCAGAAATTGTCCAAAACTGCCCAGCTTTGTGTGCCTGGACTTGGAGAATCCTAAGTTCTCTTAAGTTACATATAAATAGGTTTTTAAAAGTTGAACTTGCAATGTGGAGGTGTGGTGTTGGGTGTAACCCACGTGTGTGTCAGGGGGAATTCTTTGTGTTCCGTGTATGGATCCCCGTTCTTGACCCGAGCTCCCGACGTGGTGGGGAGGAACTCGGAGCTGAAGCAGCAATTTCTGTTTCCACATTTCACTGGGAGGCCACACACAAGTGTGATTGGAGCCAGGAATCTCTGCCTCAGTGCTGGGCCCAAAGGAGCGTTTCTGTGGGGGCTGGAGACTGCTGCCCAACCTCCCTCCTGCTCTGTTCTGCCTGAGCTGTCAAATCTCACTCGGTTCCCTCCCTGAGCGCTTTGGTCCAGGCCAAGTCATCCTTGTTCCTTCGCTGCTCCTTGGCAAACAAACCCATGTTCAGCTGAGCATCTTTGAATGGCTTTTCTTCCCTGCTGCCTGTCTCCATCTGGGTCTCTTTCTTCCCATCAGCCTTCCAGGCTTGCTCTTCCCTGCCTGCCTGTCCCAGCCTTTGGCCCAGGGAGCCCCGGCTGCCCCGGGCTGCCTGGCAGGGCTCTCCCTTGGCGTGGAGATCTGACTGCTCCTGGATGCCTTTTCCCATCCCACGCAGCCACTCACCTCCTGCTTCCTCTTTGTTTTTTCTTCCTCTTTGCTCTCTGTGGAGTTTGGAGCAACAAGTCTTGTCACCCATCTCCTTTCTGTCTCCAGCTCCCTCCTGCTGCTCCAGTGCAGTGGGTTTATTTATAGTGTGGGACAGGCTTTTATATCCCATGGGGATTGTTTCTCAAACAAAGCACTAGCACAATGCTGTTAATGTATCCAAAAGTGCTTCAGATTTTTTTTGTTTCATTTTATTTGGGAAATCTAGAATGCATAAATGCCTTCTAAGGTATTTTAAACAGGGAGGCATCAAGGTAGTTAATTGGAAAAATAAGTTACTGTTAATTGAGCTGTGTGTCAGACCCAGGACTGTGTTTGTCTGGCAGACTTGGCTCACACTTTAAACTTCTGCACCTGCTAAAGAAGCAGAAAATTGGAAAGGCGACTTGTCTGAGGAGCTTGTGATACTAAAGAAGGTACTGAAGGCTCAGACACAGTGCAGGAAGCCAGAAAATTGTTTGAGACTTTGGAAATTATTTTATTTTTGCTTTTTGGAGTGGTTAAAAAAAGATTAATCTTTTAAAAAGTATTCTAAGAGAAGTGAATGTTGGAAGAGTTTACTAAGACACGTGTGCCGGTTACCATCAACTTCCAGCACACATTGACTTGGGTTTTCTTCACAGGGACAGTAAAAAGGCACAAAGTATTTGTGTCGTAGTAGAAAGCAACCCAGTAGTCAGGATTAAAGCTCCTGGTCTATATCCTAGACCTGTTTTTCAGATGCAGTGTTAGGCTTGAAAGATGAAGTTATTTGGGTTTGTCTTGTTTATGCCAGATGAAGATAAATGAATGTCAGAACTGAGGTTGGGATCCTGATTGCAGTGGAGCTCAGCATACAGCCATGTGAGCTGCTAATAAATGTAATTGGTGCTTCAAAAGAGCATAAGCTGAGCAAATTTCATATCAGATCTGGGAGTGGGGAGGAAATTAGATGAAAAGCTGAAGTAGAATTGACAGTTTTCTAAGTGAAAGGTATTAAATGGCCAAAAAAACAATAATTTTGCAGTTGAGAAGGGGGACAGCTTTGGCTAACTGCCCATTCTGCTTCAGTGATGAAATGACGGGAAAAATTAGATGGAAAGTAATATAAAACAAATAAGAAAAAGGGAAGCTGACAGCAATCCATTCAGAATGGGAGTTAGGAAATGTGGAAAATAAGGAAAGCACAAGCCAAAGGAAAAGGAAAACGTAGGTTGGGGTGCTCAGAGAGGGTGATGAGGAGCTGAAGTTCAGAGGAAATGTGCAGAGGGTAAGAACTATTAATAAATAGATGCAGGAGGTAAAACTTAGTGATGATGTAAGAGAACTGGAAAGGTGATGTCATTCCTTAGCAATGCTCAGGATTAAAAATTAACAGTTTTTAATTCAGTAGGCCCAGAAACCTTGATCAGTGTTTGCAAGGGAGGAGCCTGGGGCTGTGTCTGAGCTGCTGCTGGGGGTGGTCAGTGGGTCCGGGAAGTGGCACACCCCGGAAAGGGATGGAAAAGGAGATGGATGTTCCTGACGGAGCTTGGTGTAAGTCCTTTCATTGTGTCTTTTGGGTTTCAGTTCTCGTTGGGATCAGAGTGAGCTGGGTCTGTCAGGGCCCCGCAAAGCTCTGTGTTCCCTCACAATCACACACTGCTAAAGCTCAAAGAGAACCACAGTGAAATGGGGATGCCCAGAGAAGGGTTCTGCAGGGACCTGACACGTTCAGTGGTTCCAGATCACTGAGGAAAACAGATACAAAATCAGTACTGATAAAACATAACGAAAATATCCATAGCCAGGACCAGAATGAATAACAGCTCCATGTACATTCCCAGTGCAGTCCCGGGGTAAAAGCCTAATGAATACGAATGTGTTCTTGTTTTTAATTACTGTTAGCTGTAAGTGATTATCCTTCTGTATGTCTCAGCTGGGAGAGCTGGGAATTTTGGATGCAATTTGGATATTTACATTCTACAAGAGAAGCTGAGTAATTGGAATGGATGCAAAAAAAATTATTCAGGAATTACTGGTGGAGTGTGAAAATGCCTTAGAGAGGGTGAGAGAAAACTCAGTTGGCTGAGTTTTTCTACCAGAATTGAGACTGTCTTGATTACAGTGCACAAGTACCTTCACAGGCAGAAAATACTGCACACTGCAGCTCTCTGATATTAAAAAGCAACACAAGAATCACCGACTGGCAGTCAAAGCCAGGCAAATTCAAATTGGAAAAAGGCACAAATTCTTAAGAGAGAATAACTGTGTAATTTAGGAATGTGTCTTCAAAAACTGTGAACAGAACAATAAAAGTTATGATATTTATGCAAATAGCTCTTTCATGGCTTTTTTTTCCTCTCAGGGGTATCCTTAGAGGGGGGAAGAGGACAAGGAGGCTCCTGACGAGGTTTCACAGGGAAGTTCAGCCAGCAGAGCAGTGGGGCTCTGGTGCTGCTGGAGCCAGTGGTGCCTGAGCTGCTGCAGGGCAGAGCTTTCCCAAGGGCTTGTTGCTAACGTTGCGTAAGTGTGGGATGGTGTTTCACATCATCTTAATCCCATCCCCACCTGGAAAGGATCTGTGGCCTCTAAGAGCTTTTACACCATGCAGGACCTGAACACTTGTTAAATTTAATCCATTTCCGTGCCATGTAAATGAAAAAAACTATTTGCACACGAATCTGATTCATGGGGGTAAATGTAGGGCAGGAATTGCCTTCCCCCTCTACCCAGTCTCCAAAGGCAGCCCAAGGCTGTTCCCTGTTCCTGCCACGGAATGTGTGTCCGGCAGAACAGGTACCGGTGCTGGTGGGAGTCAGGGCCACTCGAGCACAGTGATGGGAAACTGCTGAAGGAAAAGCTCTGCCAGTGGGTGGCTGACAGGAGGTGCAGCTGTGCTGCCAGGGACTTGCATCCTAATGGGACCGTCCCCAAGGAGACACCACCTTCTCCGAGATCGCTTCCAGTTGCCCATGGATCTCCGTGCAGCAGCAGGGAACAAAGCACAACCAACACAACTGGAAATAAGATTTGCCTGCTGAAGTCTCCCCCATGGACTGGGGAGGAAACCCAAGGCAAGGCAGCCAAGCCTGGCCCCTTTGTGTATCACCTTTGGAGTAGAACTGTTTATGTGCATGACTAATACTGGGTCATGCCTGGAACATGTGAACATGCTGACAACATTTATGTCACAACCGTAATGCATTTAATAAGCATCTCATTTGAATTAATAATGTACAGATCCCCCCAAAGTATTTTTATGTTATAAACCCCATAATTTATCTAAGTACAAGCTGCAAGTTCGTAAATACAGCATTAAGAAGGTGGCTATTGCATAGCTGCTTTAACAAAGTATCCTTTGTGGGTAAGATATATAGGCTTATTTGGAGAGGATTTAGCTGCTGGAGAAGGGCTTCTCGAGGAAGTTATATGATGCTTAGCTGCAGCAGACAGGGAATATAATTTCTTAGTTTGTCCTTCTTGTCAGCAGGAATCAGTTTGACCTGACTGTGCTGTCTGATCTGAGCATCTCTTCAGCTCATTGTTCACCAGAGGCAGATTTATAAAACATCTGTACAGGAATGAGGCTGGAAGTGACACTTTGAGAGGAGAGTTGGATTAACAACTGCTGTGCCAGTAACTGAAAAGGAGGCAGTGAAAATGCATGGCCTGAGAAGGCTGGTGAGGGATCTTTCCCTTCACACAGCGCGTGGTGACGGTGCCTGTGCCAGACATGGTGGCAGTGACAAGGGGACGCTGCTGATGTCCCACAGCCACGCCAGCACTGCACTGGAGAGCTGGGATAACACAGCAGGGATGCAGTGCTGCAGCCAGGGAATGCTGAGCCTTGGAGCTGTTGTGCACAGAAGTGTTTTCCATTTACTGTAATCTATGCCCAGGGTCAGGTGGAACAGTTGAGCCCTCTGTGAGGGCTGTTCTGGGCATCTCCAAGTGCAAAGACTGTGGGTCCCTGTGTGTGACATACACAGGCAAAGGGCAAAAAATATCTGTAAACTGCAAGAGGCATGTGAACCGTGCCCTTCTCAAGAACACTTGCTGACTGTTTATTGCTGACTGACTCTGCAGATTAAATTTGCATGAACAGCAAAAAGGAGTGTGATGGGAGGGAACTTAACCTCAAAGAAACTCAGCAGCCAACACTTCGGATGTTTGAATTACATCTGAATCAAGCTCTTGATTAAATCTTAGCAATGTCAAAAGCTCAAAGCAGCAATTTTAATTGATGTCACTTTTTTCCCCCCTCATGTTGGTAAATTATCTGCTGCAATGTGCAGCGCATCCGTGTCACTACATTAAATTTGCACGCAAAGAGGGGAGATTAGGCAATAAAGCCACAGGACAAACAGTGTGGAGTCAGGCATATCTCCTTGGCTTCCTTCACTAATGGGTGTTTTTAAAAAGTGTTTCCAAATCTGAGTAAAACTGATTCCAGATGTGCTCATTTGAAGGATATAAAAATCACGCTAGCACCAAGATTTATCTGAATTCTGCACTGTACCTGAAGAGATAACTAGTCCCATCTTAAAAACAGAAGTGCTATAAACAATAAAAAGGCCACAGGCAAAGGTTTTAGTGCTTCATTCCCATTAGCTTCCTTTCTTCCCACGTATTTTAGACTAATGTAGTTGGAGAATTCCTGTGAGGCTGCAGCACACTGGATCAGAGGGGCCTGGTAGGACGTGGGTCGCTTGTCGGGGCTGTCGGGGCTGGAGCCGTCCGTGGGCCGCTCCCCGATGTAGAGGAGGCTGCGCTCCTGCGTGTCCTGCTCCGTTTTGAACAGTTCGTACTCGGTGTGGGGCAGCTTGATGCCCAGAGCCAAACATCCATTCGTGGGTGTTATATCCTGCTCCACCCCGGCGCTCCAGGAGCCTGCCAGCCCACAGCTTCCCGGTTCCGAGGAGTTGAGCATCACCACCGTCACCTGGTCCATCGGTGTCACCCGAGCCTGGGTGACTTTAAAAGCCAGCTCGGTGCCGCCCCGCACCTTGGAGGAGGGGATGCCCTGCGTGTAGTGCCCGGAGGCGTAGATGGTGAACGTGGGCTGCCTGCAGAGCGGGTCGGAGTAGTGATAGTAATGCCCTTCCCAGGTGTGGTTGCTGCCGTGGAATGTGAAGTACCTGGTGAGGAAGAGCACGGCCGGCCGGACCTCGCAGTGGGTGCTGACCCAGCTGCCGCTGAGCTGCATCGGCAGCGCGGCTCTGGCGGGCAGGATCGGGGGGTGGTGCTCATCAGCCCTGGAAATAATCCCGCACGCCGGGCAAGGGTGCACGTGGTGCTGCAGGAGACAGAAAATAACAGCTCTGCGAACTGGGAAGCAAAAAAAAACCCCAAAAAACCAAAAAACCCTTCCAGAATATTTCAAAAGCTGCGACTCCCCTCGTCCACAGCAGGGTGCGGAACCGCGGGGAGCTTGGCAGAGGCAGCCGAGCAGATTAAGGGAGATAAAGCGCTGCCCTGCTCTTTGCTATTCTGGTAGCTGAAGGACACAGGGCTGAGCCCCGCGGCCGCCCCGTGCTGGGGCTGCTGAGGACAGGCCGAGGGAGGAGGCCAGGGCAAGGGCAGAGCCGCTGCCAGGGCGGGGAACGCTCCCTCGGCACATCCAGGTTGTTCCCCCATCAGTTTTCCATGGCGAGCTGGGTGAGGATGAGGGTGCTGGGCGCTGTCAGAACAGAACAACGCCGCAGTTCCTGGGAAGGAAGGAGGCTGGGGAGCTCCGTGCGGCTGCAGCCTCTCCAGGACAGCCCAAGGTGTTCTGCCTCCCCCTCGCCCCGTTCCCGCCCGTGTTCCCACATCCAGGGATGCGAGAGAAGACCGGGATGAGCCGGGAAGGGAGGGAGGGGCCGTGGGGCTTTCCCAGCAGCCAGAACGGGAGAAGAAAAGGACCCTCTGCAGTGCGAGGCCCTGACCTTCGCTTCCCCGCCGGTGCAGAGCTCTGAGTCAAACCAGCCCTGCCCCTGATCCCGTGCCAGCAGGGGTTTTGTGTAGCTTGGAAATTTTTCTTATACTTCATATATCACAACTGATTTATTTTTAAATAAGCAAGGTTGGAACATTATATAATTTTCTAGAACACGAGCTAATCTTTGCTGAACTGTCATAGGCAAGAAGGTTAAATAACTCAGTAGTTAACTGTAGGGTGGGTAATTTACATGCAAGTTGATTGGAGTCTACTGTAATTTAGTCATTTTCAGCTTGCTTTACTGCTACTGTCACGGTAATGAGTGCTGACAGTACACAGTACATTATGGCTAAATAATCCCAGAAGTTGGCAAATATATATGCTCTCCTTAGGCAGGAAATTCTTTGATAATGAAAGGTAATTTGGGAAGAATGGGTTTCTTTAAAACAGATATAAATTTAAGGGAAAAAGAGTGATATTTTCCTAAAGAGAGTTAAAAATAATTCCTGACATAGCCGTGTAACTCACCAGCACAGGCATATGGATGTCAGTTCACAGAAAATAAAATTTTTTGAAAAAAAAAGGAAAAAAAAGAAAAAAAAGAAAAAAAAGAAAAAAAGAAAGAAAGAAAGAAAAATCCTGTGTCCAATAAAATTATCACTATGGACATGGAGCCAAAACTCTTACTTGCTTAAACCAGTCGTGTGAAGTTATTTCTAATGTATGGCAGCTTCTAATTATCGCCAAGTGGTGACATCATGTGCGGGTCCATTGGAGAGCTGTTGGCTGATTAATTACAGGGCTGCATTCAGAGAGTGAATTTCAGTATCTTTAAGTTGGGTTTTAAATTAACTTTTAAAAGTGTTTATGTTTACCATCTGGTTTTGCTCATATATATGGTTTTGGCCCAAGATAACACAAGTTTAACCAATTTGAGAATGTTACTTTTGAGAGGGAGAGGGGTGTTGCTCTGTGTTTTTCAGTTCAGTTGGTGTAGTTCGATGTGTGGGAAAATGTTGCCCCAAAATATTTTTTTTTTATTTATTTCCTTTCTATCTGGCAAAGTTCAGAGTGTTTTTTTCATTCCATCTCACTGCTCCACCATTTCTGATTTGATCAGCTTTGATTTGGATGGAAAGGTGCTTTCCTGGGAATAAACTAAGCTGCAATATAACATAAAATAAAATAGAATGAAAGGCACCCAAGCCTGCTGCTCAGTTTTATGTATGTCAAAATGGAAGTTTGATTTCTGTATAATAACATTATTGTACTGGGGGCAAGTTCCTGTGCTACTGGCATTACACCAAGGACTGAAGAGTTAATGGCAGATCCCTTGTTCCCCTCAGCCTGGAGCACACCCCAAGGAGCAGGGAGAGGGCAGAGCAGATGAAGGGCAGAGCAGATGAAGGGCAGAGCAGACAGGCTCTAACAATGGGCAGCCTGAAGCCTTCACTGACTTTGGTGCGGGAAACAAGGAAACTGCATCTCCTAGGAAAACACAGCCCAACAAAAGCTGTTAACTCCAGGCCCCTGTCAGTGCAGGCTTCTTTCCCATGCTGGTTTTGCTGAGCTTTCACCCACCCCAGTCCTGCTCTCAGGAAGGCAGAGGATGAACCCCACACGCCACGGAGCACCCGGGGTCCCACCCCTGCAGCCCTGCACCGCCTCGCCCGCGCGTCCTTAGGGCTGCAGGTGCCGCTTTAGCAGCAATGAACGCGCTGGCAAAGCCCTGACGCAGTGAGGGGACCGTGCAAAGGCCTCGTCCTTACCAGGGCGCTCTGCATGGGGCGCTGGTAGCCAGTGGGGCGGTAGTGCAGCCTCTCCCCCCAGTCGGTGTGGATGTCCCCCAGGTACAGCTCCTCCACCAGCTGGCTCCCGCTCTGCTGCGGCTGCAGCAGGGGCCGGTAGTGCCTCTCCACGCGCACCAGGCTCAGCTCGTGCATGGCGAAGCCCAGCGCCGCGGTGCAGTCGCGCTCCGTCTTGGCGCTCAGCACCTCGTACAGGGCTCCGGGAGCCCAGGAGCGCCCCGGGGGCAGGAACCCGCTGCAGCCCTCGCCAGAGGTCTGGTTGATCCAGGAGGCCACCTCCCGCATGGCCTTCTGGCTGTGGAACACGATGCCCACTTTGTGGAGGTGGTAGTCGGCCTCGGTGGCCCCGCGGGTGATCCAGGAGGCCTGGCGCAGCCGGAGCTTGCCCTTGATGACCAGCGAGTAGGAGGGGTCGCGGCAGGAGGGGTCCCAGTAGTAGAACTGGAGAGCCTTGAAGAGCCGGTTGGCGTAGAAGAGGTAGGATCGGGTCAGGAACTCGGGTCCCGGCCGCACCTCACACCTGCGGGGAAGGCAGTGCTGAGCCGCCGCGGAGCGGGCAGAAATCCCTCCCAGGGCAGCCGGGGTGAGGGGGGAGAGGGGCGAGCATGGGTGGGAGCAGCTTCCTGGGCAAGAGCCTCCTACACATGGTGGCCACCCTTGGGTGATTTTATAGTCTGGGAATCTGCTACTAAAATTTGAGAGTGATGGACAGAGGATCTTACACTTCATGCACGTCCACGGGGAGGAGTGCGGAGGGCAGCGGGAATCAGGGCTGCTCTGCCCGTCCGAGCTGCACCCCCGTGGGGAAGAAGCAGGAGGCTCTAGGGACACCCGGGGGTCCCAGCCCTCCTCCAGCCGGGAATGGGGGCTTGTGGAGGGGGAGAAGGGAACACATTTATTGCTCGGCCGTTTGCTTTGTCCTGGCAGCACCGAGGGCGGGCAGGAGTCGCGCTGAGGGGCTGGGGCAGGAGGTCCTCTAGGAGTCTGCGGGCGCGTTCCCGGTGGATGGGGGTCCCTTCCCAGGAGAACGGGGTTCCTTCCCCGGGGTGTTAGGGGCGCTTCTCCAGGGATGGATGTGCATTCCCGGGCTCTGGGGGTGCCTTACCCGGTGGAGACCCAGCGCCCCTCCAGGCGGGGCGGCAGCCGCGCGGCGATCCCGGCGCTGTCCTGCAGGTGGCGCAGCTGCTGGCGGCACCGCGGCTCCGCGGCCGCGCAGGCTGCGGGACAAGGGCAGAGCGGGCTCAGCGCCGCGGGGCAGCGCGGAGGGGAACGCCCCGACCGCCGCGCCTCCCGAGCTCCCGCAGAACGAACGGACCCCAGGCGGGCCCGCTCAGCAGCAAACGCTTAGCTAAGGACACAGGTTTTTTTATTTCACTCAAGTTTTCCGACTTGAGTTTCATCTGAGTCCAACTGGTTTTCAGATGAAATCTTCACATAAAACCGAGCGCCCTTTGTTCGTGTTCTCCCCCTCTCGTGCTATTGTTGAGGCAGTGACTGGAATGGGGAATTACAGCATGGGAACGCTGGCCTCGCCTGTCGCCCACCATAAGGACAGTAATTCTGTCACTTACCTCATTTCCCATAACAACGGATGTTATTGGCTTAGGGAATGTGTGAACACTCAGCTAAATCCTGAAGACCTTTGCATGCACACACACATACGTACATATACATTCCTACACATTATTCATTCTTTACTTTAGCACCCTGTGGCACTCACTGCAGGCTTGCTGCTCTGAGAAACTTGGGATTTCCCTCTTCCTGGCACCATGGAATGAGCTCTCTCGGTGAAGCTCCTCCTGAAACCCCACTGATTCTCTGTGGTACAACTGACCCTGGTACCAGCGGAGCTCAGCCCAGCCAGGGCTTTACAAGCCCAGATGGGGTTCATTTGCTCCAGCTGTACTTTGCATTTTACCCAAGAGCGTGCTGGACATTTTGAAGCCAACTTTTATTCACTCCATACCAATGTTAGGACACAGGCTGCTTTCCAGCCTGCATATCAGCTGGAAGAAAAGATCCAACATCCATGTGTCACCTTCCCACAGAATGAGGATGTGAAAGGTTTGCACACCCTGTGCCTCAGTCAAGGAGATGAAGACAGAGAGTCACAACATACAAACCCTAGACCAGTTACCGAGGGAACTTGGTAATTAAACGTCTGCTGTGCAAGTCAGAGGCTCCTGAACATGTGACAAAGGAGAGGGATTCCCACTCAATAACTTCAGACTTTTATCTGATGGACAAATTCAGTCACTTCACTATGGCGCTGCCATTTGTGAGGGTTTTACAGGTCACTTGAAATGTATTTGTGTAGACTTAAGCACACAAAGCCTGAACTACCACAAAGGGAATAAACGAGTGGAAAGGGAAGCCCCCAGGGAAACAGGAGAGCAGTACCCAAAGGCCAGGGAAGTCAGTCTTTTCTGGTACTGGAGTGCATGAAACAGCTGGAAAGACACATATTAGAGTTCAGGGCTCTTCTGGGAGCAGACTCACAACTCCACTGTTCTTACCAGCCTCACGGGCTAGATGGGGTGAGCAGGCACAGCCAACTCCTTCACAATTGCTTGCACTCGTGCTTCCTAAAGTGCAGTTCCTGTGATTCTTCATATGAAAATGGGAAAATATGGGATGACAAAACCCGCTGCTATTAGTTAAACCTCTAATTTGGCAGCTGCAGCATGTGTAAGACTGCCCCATGGGTGCCTATTTAGTAGAGCTGTTAGGAGCTGGGGATCTGTATCCTCATCCCAGTTCTGCCATGACTTCGCTCTGTGGTCCTGTGTGTTCCCTACTCCCAGGGCTTTTTTTTTTAACTCACGTGCAGAATATGCCAAAATTCATTTGACTGCTCTGAGAAGCCTAAATATTGGAGAGTCATCAGAACAAGGGCAGTCCAAACTGAACCACACTTCAAACACAAAATTATTATCCTAGAGAATACAGTAAACTGAAAAATAACTGTATTTGTATTAGAGGTAATAATGGACATAAGGGCCAGATTTGCTCTTGCCCATAACCACAGAAAGACTCCAGAGGTATCAGTGCAGTCTATAGATATATAGAATACAGCTATAAAATATACACTATATGACTCAGTCTTAACTCACAAACTGAGCTCTGCGTGTGTTTATTGCAGCAGAAGCTTCAATATCTCACTGAACCCTTTGTGCTACTCTTGGCAGAAACACTAATAGTCTACATTGTTTCGGAGCAAAGACACTTTGGCAATGCAATCATTGCATTTTGACACATTCAATAGAAAAGGGAATTTTTATAATCGGGATCAAACTCCATGGGGAAGGGAAAAAAAAAAGAAAAAAAAAGCCTCCAGAATGTAAATATTTGACATGATGGGAATTCCTAGGGATTTTGTCTTACTTAATTGTGCACAAGACTCCAAGCTGGATGCATCCTCAAACCAAAAGCTATTGGCTTGTGTCCAGATTTTGTGGCCGCTTTTTTCTCTCAAATACTCCAGCCCCACCAGATCCAAACATCCTTTCAAGCTGGAAAAGTTCAGTCCCAGACCTAAAATCTGTCGTTAGAGCACTTCTCTATTCCAAGAGCAGCATAAAGCGGCTGTCACTCATATGTCACTCTGTTACTCAGCCTCTGGTAAAGCACATCAGAGCAGCTCCTCTATCTTAAGAGAGACACAAATTAACTGCTCTGTAGAGTTCTTGGGCAGAAGGAAGGAATTATTCACAATTCATCTTCAAGACAAAAATCCTCATTCATAGGAAAATCTAAAAAAATGCCTAACTGTGATCTCTTCCCCTCGCTCGCTCTGCCATCCGTCTGTATCGATTAACCACAAGCATTTCCAGGGAGCTCCTCAGCACAGCACTTAGACAAAACAGGGGCTTTTTCCAGCTTTCCGGTGTGTGCTGCATCCCAAAGACCGGCCCAAAGCCTCGGAGCAAGGGGATGCACATGCCCCCAGGCAGTCAGGAGTGGCAGAGCCGGGAACTGCGTTACCGCAGTCAGCACAAACCGGATCAAGCCTTGAGCAAACAGCACCAGCAGCAAATGCTGACCAACTACTCCAGCCCTCATCTGTTTAGACCACTTTCAGGAAAATCAGACCCACGGCATCAAATGATAAGAAAGGCAGAACTGGAAATTCTCAAATTCTCCACACAGTAAATTGTTGGTAAAATTAAGGTGAACATTCCGAGGCAACGGCCAAGCGTGGAAATGAGAGCCTTGTGCTACACAAGTGCTGTGTGCTCCAGATGCAGAGCCATTTCTCACTTCTAAAGGAAAAAACCATCAACCGAGAGAGAAATGCTGTCATATTCCTCCTTGGAAACAAATCTTATTTGTGCTCCCCCAAGCAGATTGACTCTGGAAAAAAGCAAAGTTGAGTCACACATCTGTTTCTTCAAAAATGGAGGAGAAAATGCATATATTACAGTTTGCACCAAATTAGTTACTGTGGATCAGCTCTTCTCCAGAGCTAGATTGTTTAATCTGTTACATGTTATTGCCTCCTATGGTCAGAATTTATCATTCTCATTTATAATTCTAATGTTTCAGTTAGTCACCCATTCACAGGGATAAGATCAGGGCCTGAAGTCATGGAGCATTACACATTTCTTCATTTAGAGATGACATAAAACCTTTGATATTTTCTGAGGAATGTTCAGACTGGAAAGAAATGGATGATAAGAAATGTATCAATATATTTTGCATAAGCGAATTATACTTTTCCACACAGACTTCATTAACAGAGCAAAACAGTGTTTCTTTAGCATTTTTCTCTCCTGAGAGCACACAGAATGGATTTTGGGTTAGCCACTAAAGGAACAAGCATTCTTTTAAAAGCAAACAAAACGGTTGTATTTAGCAAATCAATTTTTCTTGCATTTGTGTGGAGATTAAGTTAGTGGTGCTTTTAATTCACTCAGAAAAAGGCGTTCCCAAGAGAACAGCTCTGTGGGAAGAGATACATTTTATATTGTAATATTAAAAAGTTATAAAATTTAAATATAACCCACTGGGGATGGAAAACTGTATCCCAGCAGAACCTTGCATTTTGCCTATCTGCAAACTGAACACAGTTCAGGACAGGACTTAAGCACATGCTTAAGTCTAATTGGTTTCAGTGAAACTTAAGCATGTGCTTGAAACTAAGCCAGTGCATGAGCATTTTTCCTGATTAGTAATGCCTCCCTGAACTGAAGCCAGAATGTGGTCAAGTGGTTGAGAGAGGATGCCAGTGCTTTCACTGGAGCACTGTTTGGCTTCTGGAAAAGTATTTCTATTATTCATCCCTTCTCTTATTTGTCTGTAAAATGGGTATATTCACATTTAGCTGTTTCACCAGTCTGGTGCTCAGTTCATGATATTTGTAAAATGCTTTGAATTTACTAAATGTTTCTCAGTTATGCCTTCAGGGCTGGCACAGTAACTGTATTACACACGAACTATCACTGCAGAGCATCACCTTGAGTTTCCTGTGCACAGCTGAGCATAATCATACATGAAATCCTGCAGGTCCTAAGAGGAAACTCAGCTGACTCAAAATTCCCAAGTAGCTCAGGATTTTAGAGAAGTTTTCAAAACATACTTTCACCACATACTTTTAGCACAATGGCAAACAAGTTCAGACATCACATTCTATGGTTTTAGCCTGGCTTTGTTCTAAGACTGTGAGCACTGCCTGATCTGTCTCACATCCACAATTAAAATAGCGAAGGGCTTGTGGTGAGTTGCCTGGAGGTTTTTAAGACACTAGAGAAGCAAATATTTTGTTCTTGGAATCATGGAATCATGTATTTTTCTTGTTAAGTGTCATGTCCAGCAACAGATGACAAGACAGATGGGATTTGTGGTAGGGAAGGGGAGGAAGGAGAAGTACCTCAAAGATCTTCTTCCGTATAAACTACATTTAAATAAAATGGCTTCTTAAAACTGCTAACACTGTAAAAAGGATTCAAGGGCTTGATCCCAGTTTTACTGGAGTCTGTAAATAGGAAAGGTCCCATCAGCACCTTATTCAGAAGAAGCCCATCCCCATAAACTGACAGTAAACACTCCATTTGAGGAAAGAAGGAGAAATGGGATAGGGGGAATCACAGAACGGTTTGGGTTGGAAGGGACCTTACAGATCATGACATTCTCAAATGGGGTGAACTAAGCAGGACATGTAAGAGCTGGCACAGAGGACTTGTGATGTCAAACCAAAGCCCAAGAGGTGGATGTGAGCCCACCCTCCCAAGAGTTCTCCTGCAGCTCATGCTCACCAAAACACCACTCTTAGGTTACACAACAGAGCTCTACTCACGACATCCTTGCTGTCCTGACAGAGACAGGAGCCATTTCACTTCATGTTCCTCCCTCTCAGAAGATGCTGCACAGATGCAGACCAGTCTATGCTTTTTCCACAGCTAAACTGGTCAGTGTCAAAAGACTTACTGGAGAACAGAGCAGCAATTCTGTAACAGCTCAATGGCCCCAGGTGGCCCAACCGCCGAGGTCAGCTCAGGGGTAACTGGCCCTTAGCTCAGAGCCCGTCCTGCTGCCAGCCCTGCACTGGGTAGCCCAGACAGGGACAGGAGAGTGGGAAAGAGGGCTGAGAACAGGGTCCTGTGGTGAGCCAAAATCAGAGAACTCACAGTGTTAACATATCATGATTTATGTTAAACTCTGATCAGTATTGCCACGTAAGTTTGGCACAGGTAAATGTATAACCAAAACCCAGAAGAAAACAAAGGAAAGGAAGGTGATATTAGAGCTTTTTATGCTTGAGAATTGCTGAAAGTTAGAATTTCAGTTTGGTGAGATAGGTGAGACCATAGTGAGGTGATCTCTAACTCCCTGGGTGCCTAAACAGTGAGAGGCTGGAGAGAACACATGGGGGGAAGCATTTGTTTTCCAAAACAAAAGCAAGACAATTCAGTCCAAGGCTTAACAATACCCTGGGGGTACTATCATGACTCCGTTAAATTCTAACCGGAATTCACGTTCTTACCAAATGGCAAATATTACATCTCTCATCCTCAATTCAGATGAGTTGGAAACCCAACAGAAAAAACAGCACACGGATGTGAAATTAATGTCACACTGTCATTTTGAATGTGTAGAGCACCCATGCAGGTTTTGGCAATGCCCCAGAACCCCTGCACTTTATTAGTGGCTATCGTGGCCATTTTTAATAGTGATGGCTAAGCATATTTTTTCCTGGAGTGCTTTGAAGAGTGGAACCAGTAATCAGCCATGGCTTGGCTATAAAATGTCAACCTCATTTCAAATGTCTAAATCACTCACATGGACCAAAAGTGCAGAGAGGACCACCCACCACATAATATTAACATAAATATAGCGTTTACCCAAAGCAAAATGAGCAACTGGAACTGGCGGGAGTTGAGAGTAGAACAACAAAAAATGATGAGGGGGTGGGAGGGATTGAGTTACGAAGCAAGATTAAAAGAGCAGGGTACATATAGCCTGGCTGAGCAAGATGGATATGATAACAGCCTATAAATATTCACAAAGCACAAACACCAAGGAAGGGAAGGAATTCCTTGCAGTGAATAAAGAGATTCTGTTGGGAGTGAATGGAGAGAGGAAAAACATGTGGCTTGTATGGCAGGGTGAACTTCTCAAGGCACAATGTAGTAGGCAGTGTAAGTCCACTTGCTTGGCAGGATTTTGAGGGATTGAGCAAAGCATTAGTTCAGCAGGGAACAGCCCGCTCTTGGCAGGGAGTTGGCGGGATAATCTGAGTGGCCTTTCAGTCTCCCACTGCCATGGAGCCGTCCCAGTTCCCTGCTCCCACGGGGGACAGCTGCTCTCCTGTGTAAGCACACTGTTCATTGCTCTTCAGAATCCCTGCCTGGCTTCCGTGGGACTAGAAACAAAGGCTGGATGCACAAAGACATTTAGAGACGTAGAGACCTAAGCAACTGCAATAGGTACTAAACTGCTGGACACAGCTGAGAATCCCAGCAGGTCCCTGCCATGTCAAGTACTCACTGTTGAAAATCTAAGTCCAGGAAATTAGGTTATAAACCCACTAAAGCAAGAACAATCCTTTTGTTCTCTCCTTATTTAGCACCTAACACAACAGGACTCTTGGCGCTGCTGCAAGGATACTGTTTATAGTAATAAAAATAGGATCTAATAAGATCTAATATTCTGAGGCTACTTGGCTCCTGCGAAGCCAAGGATGAGAAGGGCATTCAAAAGCAGTCATAGCAGAAGGTATCCTCAGGAAAAAAGCTCTGCAGAAAGGTGGGAAACTGATCCAGAGCCCACACCAGCAATACACACACGTTTAACTTAGAGTCACAAGTGACCACAGAAAAAAGTTACTTGTTCAGCTGGAGCACAGAATTAAAGGTACTTCTAACATGTGTTTTGGGGTCTGGGTGTGGTTTCTAGATAGCCTGAAATTTCAGTATACTGTGTTGCCTGTCCACATTAGCCAAGTTTTGATGTGTTCCAGTTCTCCTAAACTTTGCCAACAGATGCTAAAATCAAAGCTGACATTCAACCTACACGCTGTATAATCTAATAACGGGACTTGTGCTACTCAAAACTAACAAACTCTGGGAGCCTTTCTGCAGCAAAACCTTGCTGTCATTTATATTTTCATCTGTCTTCTCCAGGCAGCCTAACTGGGAAAAATGATTTTTTTTTTCTCTGAAAAGCTTTAAAAATAACATGTCATTGTGTTTTTGTATCAACAGGGGAGAGCCAAGCCATAACCTGCCGTGTCCAGCACTTGTGGCTTTAGTGAGAGTGCGAACAAGGTGAATCCAATTGTCTCAGTGGGGAGCTTGGTGTATATATTGATCCCAGAGTGCCAGGAGAAAGCTGCTTCCAAAGACCACAGTCTTGGAGCTAGACAAGGCCAAAATGTCACACGTTTGTCAGTGTTTCTTATTAACCCAGGAGAAACCACGAGGGACTTTTTCAGTGCCTGACATACACTCAAATTTAAAGCATTATTTTAAAATCTAAACTCAAGCAAATCTCTTCAAGCACTCTGTGGTGAGTCTTCTCCTGTTGATTTATGTGCCCTCAGCCCAGCTGTAAGCAGAGACCTGTTGTTGCACCAGTCCAAATGTCTATCTAACAGTGCCACAGGAGCTGAGCTTCTTTGCAGCATTCAGTTTCAGCTGAATTCAAACTGTGATGATTTAATAAGCCATTCACTGAAAATGAGGAAACACCACTATGAAAGCCACAATTATAACACTATCACCCCGCTAAAACTCAAAAATAATGATGGATCTCAGCCCTCTTATCACTTAACACTCTGAAGATCTGGCATTTCAAAGAGACATCAGAGCTTCTTTTCTGAGACACAGAAATAGAACTTTTCTAATTTTGCATTTTAAACCATGAGACCTTTTAACTCCTTGAAGAAAAAAACCCCACAGATTGCAGATTACTAACCCCTCAGATCTTACACAATTTAAAATGGGAAGAGAAGGAGATGTTCTATGAATCATATTTTCAGTTTCTGGCAGCACTCTTAGCCTGCAGAAGAAGGGTTACACATTGAAATTCTCACGTTCTCGCTGTCACTTTCCCGGAATTATTATATCTGAGATACACCATCTTAAAATCAGGAAGTTTCTCTTCTTTCATACCTTTATCTTCGCCAGCAAATGAGTAAGAAAACCAAAGCACTTGTGTAAGAGCATTGTATAGGTGCTTCCTAATTTTGAGGTTGACTGTAGCAGTGATTGTATCTCACCCATGAAAGCGTTGTCTTTATAGATGACATGTGCTCTGTTGTGGGGAAACACAGGATCCCACTGAAAGCAAAACCTCTTTCCAAACTTTGTTCTGCCAGATGCAGCCTCCCCTAGCATTGGATTCCAGCTTTGGTTTTCTTCACAGCAATTTCTGGCTTTTTAAAATCTCCTTACTCAACAATTTGTGCTTGTGGGGAAAATATAGAAACCACACGATATTTTTTTCACTTGTGTTTTTTTTACATCTCAGCCCCTGTTTTTATCTATATCCATATACTTTGAAATGTGGCTAACCTATAATTATTGAAAGAACAAACAGAATCTTATCACACGATCCAGCACAGCACATTAGTTGTTGATTTTTTTTGGCCAGCTTGAGAAATGAAGAATAAAAACCATCAACTTGGTAAAAAAAATTAGCTAAGTAAACATTACCCAAATAAATATTTGAACCAAAGACAATGATGTTGGCTTAATAGTAAGAACACATATACAAATGTGTAAATAGACACACATCTCTATGCTGAACGTTGTTCTATCACTTATGGGATTCTCTTGCTAATCTCATAACTGAATGCAACTGGTGATCTTGTCTTACCTCAACACTGTCATTTTCAAACTCATAAATAAACATTGAAAGCAAGAATAGATATTTTATGTTAAAATCATGTAGGAGAAGCTACACACGAAAAATATCAGCACGGCGTTATTGGAATGTAAAGACTTTAATGAAAGCTTAGGTAAAACTCAGCAAGTCTCTGGGGACATTTCCAGGAATGAGTGATTCTTTTCTGGAGGAGACTCCAAAGTCAGATCCAGCTACTTAACTAAAGTTGTTTTTCAACTAATTATGCACTAGTGTCATGCTCATGCTATTGTTCAGCCTTATGCAAAATGCAGAATGCCAGTCTTGCTCACAGTGAGCAAAGCTTACTCTGATTTTAATGATTTCTGGGTCTGACTTAGGTATTTAAACAGTTATTTTGAGGTTCAGTTTCTGTTCTTACTGAAATCAGTGGAAATTCTCTCACTGACATAAGATGCAAGAGGCAGAGAGCTTAAGTTAGACTGGACTAAGAGAAACTGTATGAGGATTTAAGAAAGAATTATTCTAATTAGACTTCAGTGAGTAAACTTACATAATGCAGTATAACAGATCCCTGAGCAGAGCAACTTGAGCTAATAAGATAGAGAATTCATTTTTCTCAGCTTCGTTTTGCAAACAACACACAACAAACATCCCACGTAAGGAGAACAGAAAAGTAACTCTATAGAAGTGCCCTGCTCAGAGATTTCTTTCTGTAGTCTGGCCATCTACACTTAATGCGAGTAAAGTCCAATAGCTGTCACTACACAGTTCTTTTGCCTTGCTCACTAAGCCCTGAGCTGGAGAGCCAAGTCAGTGTGGTATTTTGCTGCCTAAAACCTCAGATGGGTGAACTAAGTGGTAGAAAGAGCAGTAGGAACCAGGTGCCTGGATTTTCAGTGTCCAGACTGCACCAGGCCCTCAGGGACATCCTCCCACCCTTCCTTTCACCTGCCTCTTCTGTTCAGGAGTGCCAAGTCTCAACCAAGGGTCCCCTCTGCATTTCCTAGGAAAATACTGTCTGAGGATGGAGGAGTCTCCCTCGGACTCTGCTCCTTGTTGTAAACAGAAATAATTTTGTGGTTTTTTCACAGCACAGTTGCCTTTGTTCTCCCATATGGTCTCTTAAGCCAGAACCTTTTCTTCTGAAACTGCTCCAAGAACTGTGGGGTTGAAAGATGCCTTTCTGAAAGGGAGCTGCAAAGATGCAGCTTGTGCTGCTCCGAGAGCCTGTCTGCGCAGCTGGGGCTCAGTGTCACGTCCCTGGAGCAGGAGGCTACTTTGAGGTTGTCCCTTGCCAGGGCAGGTGCTGGATCCTCCCAGGCAGAATTCCCAACTCCAGCGAGAATCACCTCCAAGCCCTTCCTGCAGCTAAACTCTGCTCAATGCTCTCCGTGCACCACACTCGGGACAGGAACGAGTTGGGGTGGCAAAGGGGATGCCCGACTGCCTCTGGGGAGGGGGCAGCGACCCCAACCACTCGGGATCCTGGGGTGGGAGGCAGAGGCTGAGCCCCAGCCCAGCACCTCCCTGGGCAGCTCAGCACCGCATCGCCAGCCCTTCTGGCATCCCCGCACGGCGCTCACTCGGAAAAGGCTTCAGGAGTTCTGTCCCCGCTCCCGGCCCCACAGCTCGGGGCAGCATCCCGGGGCTCCGGTGTCTCTCCGGGGCGCTCCCCGCCCGTCCCTGCCCCGGCGAGCGGCGGTGGAGCTGCGGGGCTCCCGGCACCCCGCGGGCGCACGGCCGGGAAACCCTGCCCGGGCCGGGAGGGCACCGAGGCTGAGGGAAACCCTGCCCGGGCCGGGAGGGCACCGAGGCTGAGGGAAACCCTGCCCGGGCCGGGAGGGCACCGAGGCTGAGGGAAATCCTGCCCGGGCCGGGGGGGCACCGAGGATGACCCGGGCAGGGAGCGGCGAGCGGGGAGCACCGGGCGCCAGGTGCCTCCTGCCGGGCGGGGGCACCCCGGGATCCCCGTCCCGGCGCCGGCCCCACAGGGACCCGCCGTGCGACTTCCTCGCGCCCTCCTGGTCCTCTCGCCCCCTTCTCGCCGTTTCTTTGCACCCTCTTCGCACTCTCCTTAGATTTTCCAGCATCCTCCTTCCCAGTCCGCTGCGCTCTCCTCTCACACTTCTCGCACACTCCTCGCTGTCCCTCTGCAGTCCCCATACAGTCAGTCCCGTTGCACTCAAACTCCTTGCACCCTCCTGCCCGCTCCTGCCCCTTCACTGTGCCCGGATGGGTGAGGGTACGACCCCGGCTCCGCCACCCGCTCGCCCTCCCGCCGCGGGACGGCACCGGCCGCCGGTGGCACCTACCTACGAGCAGCCCTGCGAGCCACCAGCACCGGACCATGGTGCCCGCTGTGTGTCCCGGCCAGAGGCGCGATCGCCACCGGTGCCCGCGGAGCTCAGCGGGGCGCGGCGCCCGGCGGTGCAGCCATGGGCCGCCTCCGGCGCTCCGGTGCCCGCGGCGGCGGCACCCCGGCTTCAGCCCGCAGGCGTCCTGCTCAGCCCGAGCCTTGCGAAGGGAAAAAGGGGGGGCGAAATGAAAAAAGTATCTATTTTAAAATAAAACACCACAGCCCACCCCGCCTTCGCCGCGCAGCGCGTCCCCCCGGCTGCTGATGGCTTTAATGGAGCTTGGCAGCCACAGGTTCCCGCTGCCAGAAGAGGTGGAGACTCCGCCGCCTGCGCCCCACATGCGGCCGCGCACCGCACACGCGGGGGAGGAGGAGGAGGAGGAGACGGAGGAGGAGGAGAAGGAGAAGGGCAGCCCCGGCCCGGCACCACAGACCGAGGCCGGCACCTTCTCCCTCAGGGACCGGCCCCACCTCACCCCACCCGCGGCGATGGGCCTGCCCTGGCCCCCGAGGTCTTGGAGGCCTTTGGGGGGCTCGGGCCAGGTCTGCGCTGTGGGACTCCATGAGGGGATCGTCCCTCCATCCCCACGCCATGAGGGGATCGTCCCCATGCCATGAGGGGATCATCCCTCTATCCTCAGGCCATGATGGGATTGTCCCCACTTCCCCACAGCCTCGTCCTCCTGCCCACTGTGTCCCTGGCACCCTCAGACCCTCTATTATCACCAGGGCTATCAAAAGAATGGGGTAAATCCCTTAAAAACCCTCTCAACACTCTACACAGAAAAAATACGGGACTCTTTGTGGGCAAGTCAGAATGCCCACCTCAGGCGGTGCTCACCCATGCCTGCCCTTCCCTTTCCATTCCCCAAACCAGGCCTGTGGGACAGAGCCGCGATTGATAAAGGACTCAGAATCAGCTCTTGGCACGAAGCAAAGCACAAATCTGAACTTAGATGTGTCCGGGACAGAACAACACTTTTCTTTGTATCGGTGAGTATCAATGAACCAGCTTGTTCACTCTCTTTGAACACATAAAACGACGCGTGTCCCATCGTGCGAGGGCTCAGCTGCCTTTGGAAGCAGTGAGGGAAGAGGCTGAGCTGCCATGGCTCTGCCAGGCCAACACTTAAGGTGCTGGCACTAAAGGCTGAAATTTAATTCATTTTTCCAGACTGAAAAACTAGGTTCAGTTTTTGCAGATGAGGCAAAGAAATCGTAACACACATATGCCCCCGGCAGAACCCCAGGACCCTGCACACTCACTTTTCCTGGTGAAACTGGCTGTTTCACCAAATAAAAGGAAACTTTAGGGGAAAAAAGGAAGCTCGTCTCCAAGTTCACAGCAGTATTCCTGCTGATTGCAGTGGGGAGAAGTTGAGGCCCGATTCCACAGTCCCATATTTGCTAAGCAGGACCTTCAGCGTGCTGGGGTGAGGTCTCATTGCAGTGGGTTTAATGACTTTGTCAAAAATAATGCATAACATCTTTAATGCGAAGTGGGACAAACTTATCTGTCATGGGTGCATAAAGAATTAAAGTTTAATGATACTTGCCAAGATAAAAAATAACAAAGTCCATTTGTAATGCAGGCACTCCTTTTTCTAGCTGATGTTTTTATCTCCTTTTGTTTCTCAAATTCCCCAAACCAGTCATTCTCGGTAAATGTCCAAACCACTGCGGTTTTATTGTATTTACAAATACATAAATTATCAAATGCATAGGCAAAAAAAGTTGTCCTTTATAATGATAATAGAGAGAAAGAAATAATTTTGCAAGAAGTTTTCTTTACAAAGCAGCACTTACTCTTTTCAGGCATAGCCAAATTAAATGAGAAAAATAATGGAACAGGTAATCTTCTACCGCTAACAAACTTTTATTTAGGCTACACACCTCTCATATGACACTTCCAGCCTCTAACACTGATCTTCTTCATTTCTTTCAGAGTATTTAAAAAGCACTTTTTTGAGGGAAGGAATAAAACTGAAGCAGAGTAGTTTTCACGCAGGCATCTGAAAATTTTAATAATCATATGTAAACCATCGCGAGCTTTTATCACATATCAGACCCGCAGGGCATAGCGATAGATTTCATTCATATGGCCTCTTTCATCCCTGTGGCTCCCAAGGGACCTTATCAAAGTAACCAAGCCATGAGCACTTTTTCTGGGGGGAAGAATTCCTCCTGCCGCCCTGGTGCTGCAGAGCTGGCCGAGCGCGGCGATGCAGCTGTCGGCCACGCACCGCCCCGGGAGGATGAGAAGAGTGCCACTGCCTGTTAGAAATACCAGGAGGATTTAGACAGGCGATGGAGTCTTCCAACCTGGAAGTCTGCCAGGACATCAGGCTTACATTCTCAGCTCGTGTAGAAATTGCTGGGTAATCTTCGGCTCCTGCAGAGGACCAGCAATGTAAAAATGCCTATAATTTTTTATTATCAAATAATTACAGGCTACCTGCTGGGCAAAGCACGTGGAGGGAGACAAATGAGTTCAAATAGCCTGTAATTCCAGCAGAACTATGTGGCCTGATTTGTGCATTCAAAGAGAATAAAAGCTGTTCCTATTCTGATTCAGGGGCACTTTACTCGCAGTGCTGTAAATACTAACACAGCTGCAGGGTAACTGGGAACCAGACCAAGGTGTTTTTACATTAGCTATGCTTCACTTGCCTAGCACCTTGTGTAATATTCATTCCTGTGCAAAACAGGTACAGAATATTTGAACTCAGGATCATGCACTCTTGTTAGCTATACAGGGCATTGAGTTGTCCAGTTCCCAACGGCCAAATATTTTCTCTTCCCCTTGCCAGAACAGCAAAGATAGGCAACCACACGTGAAGGCAGCAGGCCAGGAAACCAAAGATTGATCAGCCAACAGCTCTGAAAATACTGTTTTGTCTGAAAAAAGGGATCCTCTGAGTAGATACTCGGGTCCCCAAAAAGCCATATCCATAAACCATAGTTAGCAGTGCTGCTTCTGGAGTCCTGTCTCTAAGAGGGAATACCAAGGGGTGTACTGGGTGACCTGAAAGTGCTGAGTATGTGAATTTACAACTAATATATACCATGCAGAACTGCTTGCATTCTATTTCAGTTTCAGGGGTGTATTTTATAGGGAGGTGGGAATTAGTGTGCCCTAGCAGCTTTCTAGGATAGCCTTTAGGTTTAGGCACAAGACTGCTACAAAATATTAGTGAAAGTACATTATTAAAGAAGACCTTTCTTGAAAGAACTCTGTTTTCATCCAGGTGATTTCAGCTGCTATGGATGGTCACCTGTAAGGTGTTATTCTGCTTCAGAATAGGCTTCAAAGGCACAACCAACATCTTTCTCAATGTTTGTGAATGACTTCTAATCTACAGCTTCTTATGGCAGGTCTTAGCCAAGAATAGATGGAATTGAATAGTATATCTCTCTTTCAGGGCACCTGTGGGAGAAGAGCTAGGTGTCGCTCATGGAAGTTCATTGAATCTCACGGGGAAACTCTGGAGGGAGCTATATACATTTAACACTCTTAGGCTCACCAACAGATGGACCATGATGCACAGTTCGAAGGTGAGGACTGAAAAAAAAGATATAAAGAAAGGTATAAAAATAAACAAACCTGGAAAAGATTCTTGAATTTCTCAGGGAAAAAAAAATAAGGTGGAAATGCTATTCCTTTCACTCCTAAGTAAAAACAGTTAATATGTGCAGAGTATTCTTCATCAGAAATACAGTGTGCAGAGTCTTTATTCATTCACTCTCAAAACATTTAGAGGAAGATAGCGGCGTCTTCCCCACAGGGACAGTGGGGACATGGAGAATATGTCTTGCTCAAACATGTGAAAGGTGCCATCAGGGCCTGTCCCAGGACATTTCCCAGCTGGAATGGGCAGTAGTGAGTAGAAATGAGTACACTGTTTTCTCTCAGCTCAGCACAGAGCAATACTTCCATGCTGTGTTATTGCCACGCTCTTCACCATCGGTAAAGAAAACACAACATTGTCCTCTTTGATCACCCATCATTTCTTACACCGGCCTGATCTCAAGCAGGTAATTTCCTTGCACTTTCCATGATTGGCAACAGCCTGTTTGGACTTGGCCATTTGAGGCTTGGTGGATAAAGACAGAGTTTTGGTTGTCTTTACCAGCCACCTGAGATGAGCAGTGAAGGAAGTATCACCTTCCTTTAGCCTGTTACTTTGCGCTATTCACTAAGAAATAGTGTTTTAAAAAAATATTGCAGAGTCATGCGATGCATACCCAGTGCATTTTACAGAGCAACAATAGGAAAATGTGAATAAACCTTCCAGAGCACCTGGCTCAGTGTATGTATTTATATACTAAAAAGCACTAGAGTATTATTTACATGCTTAGCTGGAGTTTGTCCTTTCTAGAGAAGTCTGGGCTGCTACCTGTTATACTTGGCTCATGATGATTTAAATAAGAATTTATAGACCCTAAACCATCTGCAAAATGTCCCAGCTCTTCAAGGCCAATGTAAATGCAATGAGGGGGGAAAACTGCGGAAAGAAAAGGTTAACAAGGTTTCTCCTTGCCTCCCCCTTGGCACATTTTATAATTAACTTTATAATGTCTGAGAGCAAAGGGTTGAAACAGATAAAGTTCCCACATCCTTGGAGATAATTGCAACAGTTTGCGTAGCACATGACAGCAGCAGCAGCAGCTTTGTTTGGTGTCACTGCACTACACGTTGCTGAGAGTGTGTGCACTGCAGGGCACTCTGGAGCCTGGCTTCACATCTCCCCATGAAAGCAGCTTGCTGTGATTTATATCGTCACGCTAATCAGGAATGCGCATTAATTCAAGGTCCCTTTTGGGGCCTTGGGAAGAAGGAAGAATCAAAAATGAGCCAGATTTCTATTTTGTGCAAGGTGCCACTGTTTTCCAAAGTGTGAAGGAATTAAGTGTGTCATTAGTGTTTGCAGACATGTTAAAAGGCAGCTAGAGGAGAGAGCTCTCTGCATGCTGCAGTGAGAGCCACGGGCAAGGAACCTTCTTCTGCCATCTGACTCTATCAGCATTAAGGAAATTTAAAATTTAAATAAATCTTGAAATTCTAGCCCACGTTTTCTTATGAATGACAGATCCTTCCTGCCCTCAGTCCACCACATTTCTCCAAGCCTGAAAACTGACGCTTCCTTCTTAACAGCAAAAAGTGGGAGAGACGTTTGTGGTCTGGTGGTTACACCATGGGGTTGGAAAGCAGAAGAAGTGGTGTTTCAAATCTGGGCCAAGATTCTTGTTCACCATGGACTTGATCCTGCCAGCTACTGAGCACCCACTGATTATCCAAGGCCAGGCCCTCACACAATTCAAGTGAGTCCAAGTTCTTGTTCCAAAGTAAAAACTGGGCCTGTGTTCAAAAAAATTGGTGCTGATTCTGTGGTTATGCTGCTTCTTTCACAAACCCAGCAGTCCAGCATTAATTTCCATTTTCCCTTCTAGTGGCATGAGGGCTGGGACAGTCATATTCCAACACTTGACACCTCCAAAGCCCTGATTCCTTATGAAAATCTCATTTTACTTCTCTCTAGCATTTACTTTTTTCAGATTAGTGGGAGGTCCTGTTCTTTTATGTCTCTGCCCATACCCAGGAAGGGAGAAGAATAACAAATCTGGAAAGAAATTTCTTTTATTCTGATGAATTGCAAAATCACTATTAGCTCTGTCTTTGGCTAGAGGAGAATCTACTATAGATACAGACATAGTCTGTACTGAAACTGGTTTTTTAGGGCAGCATTTGGCTTAGAAACCACAAGGAAGCATAATCATGTATCTAGTCTGATTTTTGGGCAAGTAATAAAAGCTCCTCAAGGTTTTTTAATGCTCACCCATTAGGATTGTAGGAATTTAGGTACTAGTGTCTTATAAATACCTTAGACGTGTGATTTTATGTGTTTTCCATGGACCTTGTGGTGACTGTGAACTAATTCTAAGATTCTGCAAAATATATAACCAAGAAAAGCAAGTCTATTGTCAGAAACTCCATGGGGGTCCATGAATCCAAAAAATACTAAAAACCACCACCAAGGTCAATGGATGGATTATTTAGATTGGATATAGCCCCTTTGTTCATATCCTTTTATGTAATGCAATTTTCAGGGTGAGATTTCAGCGTGCCAGTTGCACCACTGCAGGCAGAAAACTGCACAGACCTGTCTGACTCCAGCAGCTCCAAGCATGGCCTCTGCCATTCTGCAAAGACAGAGAAAATAAGAGGGAACTTGGGCCATCAGTGAGGAAAGGTAAAATAACCATATCTTTGTTCAGTGACTATAGTAACCATAAGCAGCTGTTAAAACAGTTTGGAGCGTGTTAAAAATCCAAGCCTTTCTGTGGTCCCTAGTCCAGGGCTGTTGTAATAAGGCTTGTTTTCTCCTCATTAAAACAATCATTTACTCTATACTTTGAGGAAGATAAATGTTCTTGAGGCACATAATGATATCAGCAGAGATAAATTACAAAGGCCACCAGCCAAACTCACACTGCCATGAGGAACGTACCATAAATCGCTGCAGCAGACACACGTCTGCTCCGGCAGCAGTGTTAACATGCACCTGCTCACGCCTCAGACCAGCCCCTTGCATGGCATATTCCTGCAAGGCACGAGGAAAGCACTTAATCACTTATTAAATTCTTGCTCTACATAAAAAGCATTTAAGGATATGAACTTCGGTTCAAGCCTTGCATGTGTAATATCCTTATATGCCCAAAATATTATTCCACCATGTGAATTTTTTCTGGTTTATATATGTGCATTTTCCCTGATGCTGTACAAACCTATCAAAAATGTTTTCAAAGCTTTTTTTAAATATACAAGGAAGCTATGGAATGAGGGATGTCTTTCGAGTGCTTTGGCTTATATAGCACACGTTCATCTGAGGGTGCCCCATGGGTACCTGGGGGTTCAGTGTTCTTGCCAGGATGTCTCATTGCACAAACCTTCCTTGCTGCCCCATAACAACCACCAACTGTCCCAAACTGCTGACCTATTAACCAAACAAACTCTGCTAAATATTGCCATGTGTAAGTGTACTATTATTTTTCTAATTGCTAAAAACATGTCCTTCCTGCGTTCAATAGCCTCTAGAAGAGATTGTTAACAGCTGGGTATTTAGCACAATAGAGGCTTTAGACTTAAAGGAACATTGCCTAGGTTAGCCAGTGAATTTGGCCATCTGTATTTTTTTATAGATGATTCTTTTCATGTTATCCATGTTACATTTGAAACTGTGAATCAATGGCTCTCATGAGGATTAAGTCAGCAGAGAGCAGAATTCATTATAAAAAGACCTGAGAGAAGATGGATGTTAACCTTGGATAATTGATGATGGATTGGGACTGCTTTTTGACTGGATGTACAACCTTCTGCTGTGGGAATGAGGATTGGGGGGTGAGGGGGAACACGTGGAGAAAATATTTTCTGATATTTTCTGATGTGGTTGTATGGGATAGCTTGGACCCAAAAAGTCCCAATCGCTCCCAGCTATTTAGGGATCATGTATGAAGAGTGCTCCAAACTGTGCTTTGCCTGTGGTTTCAGTGGTGAGGGAGTCCATCTTACATATGGCTGCAATAATTTTGAAAACCTAATTTTATTTTCCACCACTAATTGCGAGAGGCTTTTTCCTCCTGCTTTCTGCTTGCTGTGGAGGACCAGTCATTTTTATTCTCATTTCTAGACAGCTTCAATTCCTGCAGTTGTGAACTGGTTTGCTGTTACAGCATTTGTATTTTAGGCATGAAAAACAGATGTCTAGACCCATTAGTGTTGGGGAGAGAGATTTCTTTGGTATTTGAACTATAAATATGGCACATTTCCCCTCATCTTACATTTTGTAAAGCTTTGTTTTTACAAAAGTATCTAATCTTAAATCAAACTGTGTCTGTTTGGTTATACCAGTCCTTTGGAGCCAATACAGTCTATCACGTCAGCAACAGTTTAGGTATTCCAAAAATAAGATGGTTATAAATCTATGCTCGGTACCCCTGTGTCCCAAAATCTTAGGGATAAAGCAGAGATACTCTGCATTTACAGAAGCAAGACTTAAACCTCAGTATCTCAGTGAATTACATGTGTGCTACAGCAACAATGATACAGTTGGGCTCAAGAGTCAAGTGTTCACAAAAAGAGGTGACTTTTGTGACTTTCAGGTCAGCCTCTCCCTCTTTCTGCATCACCACTGCAGCATCACAGAGTACAGCTCCCCGATTTCGGGGATGCTGAGGAGTCACAGCTCCACCACGGCTGGAACCACCTCATGATGCCCTGGCTGCGCTGCAGGACTGAGGGAAGACAGGGACCTGCACCCAGACCCCGAGTTACTTCCCAGCCTGAAAGCAGAGCTGACAGGGGACCTTTGATCCTCTGCAGACATAAAGTGCAATTGATTCTCTTCACTTAGAAGCATGGCTGGTGTTACGTTTCCTGAGCTGGACAGGGGTGGTCCAGATGTCCATGACAGATTTTTTTGCATAAGCACTTTAGATTTTTTGTTTTTCTAGCTGTTTGCTCTTCTTCCCTCATTTAAAAAAAGCTCTTCATACACTGTTGTTGAAATCACAGCCCTAAAAAAGGACTTACATCAGCCTTTCACCTTCAATAGTTTATTGGAGCTCTGGTTGCTAGTGGGGAAAATAGACAAAATTAGGCAGACAGGAAAAACTGTGGGACAGTTATTTATGTGAATTTTAGGTCATTTTTTCTTTCAAACAAGTTAGTACAACCATATGGTGGAAAAAATATGCCAAGTTTTACCCAATCTACTCACAAGTCAAATAATTGGACATATAACCTGATTATTCAACCGCATATGCATTTTGAACAATCTGGAATATTATTTTTTATGGACCAGATTCCAAATTATTCAGACATTCTGCAAAGAGTCAAAATGCCATAAAAATGTCATGGTTCTGTCTCCATCTTTATGTGTCCACTCCGTAATCGCTGTGTACACAGAGGTCCCAGCCCTTCATGCAGGGAGCTGGACAAGGCCTCTACAAAGGAGAAACAGAGTAGTCACACACCTCTGGGTTTCTGTAGAGATGGGCAGGTCTAAATCACAGATCCACTCACTCTCCAGTGAGATAATCATAGTAAAAAATAATGTATTAATACAGATCATTGTAAGTTGTCACAGGTTATCACATTTGAATTCCTTCTGTCCTGTAACATCTAAGGAAATAGGAAATACCAACTGTGCAAATATTAGCCCATCTTTCTGAGCCTGCCAAATCACTGGGTTCAGTGAAAACCTGCTGTTCTGCTTCAGTGGGCTGTGGTCACCCCTGTGTGCCTGAAAGACACTTATTTCCCTGATAATAAAAATAAACTTAGCCAGTTTCCGAGCCACTTCCAAGTTTGCTTCTGGAATATCAAACATAAGTTTTCATTCTCTTATTTCTTGATTAATGCATTGGGCATCAACTTTTCTCGGTTGCTTCTAAACTTTAATCAAGGATAAATCACCCCCAATGGGCATTTTAATCTTGTTTCTATGTTTTTAAAGGAAATTAAATGTTAATTGCTGCTAGGTAAATTTATCTAAAACACTGATTTTCAATTCATCCCACAAACAGTAAGAAAATAAAGATAATTGTGTGGCATTTCCTGCTGAATAAAGGGAGCAAGGACTTTTTTCCCCAAATAATATTTTTAAAATAAAGTATTTTTAAAGATTACTGTTATTGTATATTTTTAAATGTCTGGTACTTTCAAATGCCCAGCTAAGCTGACTGCAGTAATTGTTAGGAAAATATTTCTCTCCCGGTCTCCGAGGTGACTGTGGAAGAACTATGACTTTGTTTAAGGAAAGATTAAAAAGTAACGAGAAATTCCCGTTGCATATTCACTAGCAATCAGAAGATACAAAGCCCAGCTGCTTTAGTGGGCTCGTGTGTGCCATCCCTGCTGCTGCTGTGTGCGTAGCTGGAGTCCTCCGGAGGAACTCATCACTGGTTAGAGCTCAGCCTGTGTTCAACTTCCAAGTCAAGGCCGTTCATTTGGGGCTCTCACCACTTGTACTCGCCCTTTCATTATGTCTTGGGACTGCTCTTCAAATGTCCTGACTACACCATCCCAGGAAGTTGGGAGTTTCAAAAGATGTTACAGCCTGGCTACCCTGAAATCAAGACATCCTAAAACACACGCAAATTGGGACCCACACATCTGCATTTCCAACAGCGTTACCCACAACCATCTAAATTTTAGGATTGAGCTCTTGTATTGCCAAAGATTTAAACCTAAACAATGGCTTTGGACTAAAGTTTCTGTAAGACTTACCACTAAAATCATCTCTGTAAGCAGCAAGCAAAATCCTTATGGTTTCAAATACTACTTTTTCATCTTTTTGACAAAAGCATTGGCATTATTCTGTGAAGCAAACAAAAAGCTGTGAAGGTCAAATCTTCTGCGTCATTGCAATCTTAAGAAGAAAAAAATAATTTGAAAAATATCTCTATTATATAATCTGCACATTAACAGGTGAAAAAACAGCAACATAATTTACCTTTCGACACAGAAATGTCTTCCTTGGAGCCAAGCAAATTCACTCTGGTGTTTAATCTGAACAGTTGCCAATTTTCTGTCTGTAATGGGAATCCAGTGGAAACTCAGGAAGGAGAAAGAATTAAAGATAAATGCCACTTTTAGTGCAGGAGCTTTGTCTAAGGGTATTTGGTGGGCCTGGCAGAGCACAGACTTAGGAACTGGTCTCAGAAAGTGCTGGTTTGTTTTTGGGAGCCTCTGCCAGAGTACCAGGGTGACTTCCTAGAGTGTAAAATAATCATTATCAGTTAAGACTTTAGCACAAACACAGGTCAGACCCTCCAGGCTCACTCCTTCTCGGACACACATGCACGGACACCACCTTGGCCACGTCCTGGACCAGACATTTCAGGAGTGCTCTGCAGCCACTCCCTCATCTGGTCCATGACCAGAGCTGATGCTCATCTCTCTGCCTCAGGAAATGCTTAGAGAATCCACTCACTCTGGCCCTGAAGGTTCCCTACTTTGAAGAAACATTGTATTCCTACGAAAAAAATGCTGGGACTAAAAACTGCTCCCAGGAAATGTGCAGGAAGGGCTTGCAGGGGTGGAGGATGGGCTTGCATTGGGTCAAGAGACCCATTAAAAATCCAGAGGGGGTCAAAATTAATATTATTTTCTAAATTTCACAGATGTTACTTTATTAAAAGGAAACCCCGAGATGTTCAAAGGAGGCAGGGAGCTAAGCTGCCAGTGTCATTGAATTTTAATGATAAATGTGTTCCTTAGGCTCTTTTAAAATCCCAGCTTTAATGTGTTGCTTCACGCAAGGCTAGAAAGCTTGATTGCAAGCAATAATTAAAAGTCTCCTAATCCCAAGAAAACTAGATTAAACCAGAGCTCCCCTTTATAGTGATTAAACTAAAGCTACTAAAATGGAAGCTTCTTCAGAGACATTACTTTCCATTTTTTATTCTTAGTGCCTCACTCTGAATCAAAAGCTTCTAAAAGGGGTAAATATAATGTTAAACAGGCTAACAATAAAGTTTTCAGTCTAATCAATCTCTCTGGTACTACAGCAAGTGCAATTATTTTAATGGAGTGCCAAGATAAGTAAGAAACTGAAAGTAATCTGAAAATTTCTCTAACTGCCTGTTAATAGTGGGCTTTCCTTCATTTTCTCCTTTGAAAACATTCCAAGAGCGTTCAGAACTTGAGTGAAATATCTCCTTAAATATTGCCTAAGAAGGACTTTGTTGGCTTGTTCAAATGCAAAAAAAAATCTCCAAAATACAGCAAAAAAACCTTTCTAAAAGTTACTGCAGTCTTGCCTTTTGCAAGACTGGTGAAAAAAAATCTGGAACTTACTTCTCCTTTGTTTGCATTGATAGATATTTTATTCTGGTACTGGAGATTGAACAGACATTCAGCTTTTCACCTTCAGTATAAAACCAGGAAAAAAATTAGGAAAATAAACAAAAACGCAGGAGGGAAAACTGATAAGAAAACGTGGTTGCTCAGAGATAATAATAAAAACAAAATGCTGCTGATACCAAAGATACGTGGCCATAGCAAGGCCTCAGCAGTAACATAGCTGTGTTGGAAGGATCGACACAAATTATCCATAAATATTTTTAAAGCTTCTTGCATGAAGGGTAAGAGATGAGGCAGATATAAAGATGCGTACAAAAGAGTTATGTCCCAGTTGGCAGCTGGTAATCCCACTTTTCTTTTGAACTGGCTGCAACTGGGGCAGGCTGTTCCTTGCTCTGCTGCTCAGGTATCACAGGATGCATCCTCTGGGGACAGGATGCTCTGCCGAAACTGGCACTCGGGGATTGTGCGACCGATGTGGTTTGATGGGCACATTGTACTTCAGCACTTCCACACTCACCTGCCTCGGCAGGCATCGAGACCACACAGTCTGAGCTTGGAAATCCTCACCAGCTGCCACCCGCGTCTCCCAGCTCCTCCCAGAGCCCAGCTTGGAGCCTGGTCCTGCAGGAGGTGCCCCGTCCTAGGCGGGAGATCGGCACCCAAGCTCAGGCAGTTTTGGCAGAGCCTCCCAGCACCACAGCCTGCAAAACTTTTCATTTTTCTCTCCTCACCCCCAGTGCTCCCCTCCGGTTGTGGTTTGCTGCCTGCATACCCTCAGAGAGGCACTTGCAGCAGGAGAGTCAGGGCAGAGAGGTTTTCCACTAGATTTAAATAGCTTGGAAATGCTCCATCCTGTTTGGAAAAGGACCTCGGGGCTTGTGCCATGTCATGGGGGGCGAACAGCAAGGAATCCTCTCGCACCATTTGTGCTTCTAAATGGCAGCCACACTGCAATGCCACCGAAAGATCCCGGTGCCAGCCTCTGCTGGAAAACCCCTCGGCAGTTCCCAGGGGGATCACTGAAATCCATCAGTGACCAAGAGTTACTGAGCAATAGGCATCGCTGCCAGAGTCACTGTGCCGGGGCTTGCTCCAGGCCGGAAGCTCGCAGCCATCCTCCCTTTCTTTCCCTGCACTGCTTGCCCTGGGGACACGCTGTTATTGCAGCCTGCCGTGTGTTTTGGAAGTTGTTCCTGCCATCAGCTCTCAGAAGCAGGCTCCCTCCTGAGCCCCTTGCTGTCATGCCTTAAATCATCATCTGCCATCCTTCCAGGGTTGTCCCGGCTTCTAAGACATATTGGCAGTGACAATAATGGCTCTCAGAGCTAAGCTAACACAACGTGCCCATTTATGTAGGTTTCTAATACACAGCACTGTAAAACGTGCCCATTTCTGTGGTTTCCTCCTAGTGAGCAACGGAGTTTCAGCAATCAGAGGAAAATGGGCCAGGGTAATTCTCCTGTATCCTGGTTGCTGTTACCTGTCATGTCACTCACAGATATTTCAACACACCAGCCCTAGGACAGCTGTAGCTGTACAAATAGTTCCCAGAGCTTTGTAGTTTCACAAAGCTTCTTCCTTTCATTTTGTTTTATAAAGAGGAAGAATTTCTCTGTGGAGAGGAATTTCATTGCATTTCTTCGTGCTTTTCAGTAAATTGAGAGGCCAGGAAAAAAATACAATACACCTGGTGTCAGGATATTCAGTGCAGCCTAAGTGGGAAAACAACTGAAGCCCGTGAGACAGTGCAGGGAGGGTTCAGCTGTGTGCTGTGTTACATGGAAAAACTGAAGCTGTACAATCAAGATGTAGAACATCATCTGAAGAAGAAAAAGGTAGAAAGACAGGAGCACCTAACTGTGGTGCAAGAGGAATCCAGGCTTTGGTTTGGTGTTGGGAAAAGCCAGGCTCAAATCTCCTGTTGCTTTAGTGTGCGTAGCTGCAATATAGACACCGGCAGCTATGCTCACGTGGGAGCAGACACTCAGATATCGTCCTAATTTACTTGCCCAATCTGTTTCTCAGTGCTTTTCTTTCTTAATCCTATGTGAAGCCTCAGTGAAGTCTCAGTTCAGGCAGAAGTCCTCTGCCTAAAGAGCACCTCATGCTGTGTAGGAACACAAGCAATGCCTACTGCACAATATCCCAGACACTAACTTAGGAGTTTTAATCTAAACACAGCAAACCTGTTTTTCCCTAAAGATAGCTTAGTCTATTAAATGGCCCTGCTTATTGGAAACTTCCACTAGCTTTTTAATAAGATTTCTGTTCCAATGTATGTGCACAGAACAAAATGCACTTTCTGTTGCACTAGAAGAATTTGAATAATTAATCAATAGTTTAAAATACAATTCAAATAACTCAATTTAAATTGAGTTGAAGTAGTCTTTCTTTTCCTGCAAAAATATTTTCTGTAAAATCCTTTTGATCTCTTTTATCTGTTTATTGAAATGTATTGATGCTTGACGCAATGAACTCAGGTTTATGGAGAGACAGAGAGAGACAGCACAACAGGGTCACTCTTCAATATTTGGGCTTGGGAGAGTTTCCATGTCCAACACCCACAGAGCATTTACACAGATCAGTATTGCACACCTTGGCAATCTGAAAATCAGCAAGTGATGCTGTGACCTGCATGGCTTCAATACAGAATGCAAAAGAGTAAAACAAAAATCTGTTCAATCTGCTGGTCCAAGCAGGAGGCTGATGCCCTGAAGGAGTGCAGAGACATTCCCGTGGGCTGTTGAAAATAGTGCAAAGTACTTGGATGCAGCTCTCTGGCTCTTTGCAAAGCCTCTCTTTTTATCTACCACTTACACAGATGCAGTTTTCATGAATAAGATTTTAAGCCCTCTCTGAAGAGCCAATACCATTAAAGGGCACTGGGAATTCCTGCCTCTGTCAAGTTCAGACCAGGCTTGATAACAAAGCTCTGCTCCTGCTTTGCATCCCTAACTGCCTGTGCCTCCCTCCCTAACTTTGCTGTCTTGTCCATAGACATATAAGGATCTCTGGCACAGGAGTGGCCCATATTTATATTTCTTTTGTAAGATAAGAATTATGAACAGAGCAAATACTAACGTTGGTGCTGACCTGGCTGACCTTGGTCAGGTCTGTACCTGGTTTCCGAGCTGCACACTCAGACTCCCTGTCTGGTTCCATCTCTGATACACATGTACATCTTACAGATTCAGAAGACTGGTGTGAACCTAATAAAACATTTTTACAGGCACTTTGAATTGAAATTGAAAAGGAAGCCCTTCCAGTCACCATAAGTACTTACTTTTTCTTTCTGGCGTACTTAAGTAGGTGAGAATTTGAGGCAGGTGCCCTCCAGTGTCTGCTACTATTATTTGCTGAACTTTGTAATGCAAAAAAGAATTTTTGCATTAATGTATAGTGTGTGTTTGTGCACACATCTATGGAAGCTGAAAATAAAAATGCATTCCAATAATGAAATCTTATCCCAAATTGCTGCAGTACTCTCACATTATCCAATTATTTTAAAAAGCACTGTTTAATTTGGAAAGAGAAGGTTCCAGTTATAGAATGAGTTATGTGGATTTGATTACAGAGCAAAATTCTTGTTAAATTGGTATTACATGATGTGTGAGTGAGAGTTTTTTGGGTTTAATAACCTGGTCTTCCTGCATTTTTCAATTTTCCTATTTATTGAGAAAAGTGATCTCTTTGCTTCATGGACATGAGAACAATGTCAGAGATTTGGAAACTGGAAATAAAAAGGAGAGGACAATCAAATGAAATGACAGGGGAGCTGCTGTCCTCCTAAATAAACCACCACCAAGAAAAATGCAACAGCACTCCCCTTGCTCTATTTTAAAGAATGCACTTCCTAGAAACTTTTCATTCCTGTATCAGTTAATCTACTGAGAAAAACACTTGACAATAAAGAATATAGCTTTTGTGGCAAGATTATTTAGGACAAAATTCTCTCTGTTAAAACAGGCTGGCTTGTTCCCTGCTGCTGCTGGCCGGCGTGATGGAGCCAGAAAAGGACAGCACTTCACTGCCAGTCCCCTGTCCTCAGCTGTGCCAACACCATCAGGATCAGCATGGGCTGTACATTTGTAATTTTCTTCTCATGCACAAGCATGAAAGGCTCTGACTTGAGGTCTGCCCCCTGGTATTTCTGAAGTTTGGAAAAATCCAACTCAGAATCTGGGCTTTGGAGTCGTTGTCTGCAGCTCGGGGTGGTTTGTTCCCATATGTCAGATGCAGGGACCCAGTGGCACATGCTGGTGCATGCAGAGATTTGGGGGCACACAGAGAGCCTGCACACAGGACGGGCCACAGGCAGGGTGAACCATAAACTCCCACTGCTGGGAAGAATCAAATCCTCTTTTTCAAGTGCTGCTCTGGCTGGTCTGTGTGATGGAGACTGGAGAAGACAGTGCAGTGCAGTTTGTGTCAGCTATCACAGGAGGGTGATAAATGTGCTGTCAGAGTCCTACAGCTCTATCTGTTTGCTGTCTGGTGGTTGCATGATTCAGGATCAGTTTATGAGTTTCTTCTGGAACCAGATGGTCGCAAGGCAACAAAACGAATGCCAGCCACATATAAATGTCAAATGTTCAAACCATTACATGTCAACATACTCAGGGTGTGCAGCCAGCACTGCTGCAGAGCACAGAGCCGCAGACAGGCAGCAGGGCTTGTTTAGCCAAAGAAATACAGAATTCAGGAAAACTCTGATTCTAAAAGAGATACTTGGTGAAAATAAATCAACTCCTTATAACAAAAATATGACCAGGTCTGTGTGTCATGAGATAGCCTGCAATATGTGTCATGAAAGCGAGTCCTGTCAAATATAATTACTTTTTTCTTGCAGCTTTAAACAGAGCTGGCTTCAGAAAGAAGGCAGCTCCTTATTAAAAACAAAATATAAAAGATGAGATTACTAACCACGAGGAATTTACCAACAGAGACAGTATCTAATCCTGTGCAATATCCTGCGCAATCGTGAAATATCTGGGATATCAGCAGCATTCCAGAGAATTATATTTGGGCTTTAATTATTCTTCTTAATTAGTGTAGTCAGACAGAACCTAACTGCAAGGCCTTCTCAGGTTGGCGAGCACACTTCAATGGGTTCCATTAGCACATAAGATGTACTACTTTAATCCAGAACAAAGTATTCTGCCCAGTAGTTCTGCCAGTTTATGCCAAATCCCACGGACTTGAGTGGGGCTAGATTTTGTACTTTGGCTGCTTCTACATATTCTGGCAGAGATGAATGCATTTTTATAATGAACTATTCAAAATCTTTCCAAACAAACTCAGTAATAAAAGGATTTCCCCGCTGTCAGAAATGAGGTATTTAGCTGATTCGTGATGAGTACAACCTTTTCTAATAAGGCCTGCATATATTTCCTTTTGAGCTGCACTTCATTCATTTGCTGGAAATCCAGGAAACATTTGAATCGAGTTAGGACCAAACAGTGCAGAGGCTGCAATGTGGTTATCATCATGTCAGGCACAAGGAAAAGACTCGGGCAGAACCCACTCCCTCCAGAATGTTCCCATCAATATTATGGGTGTGAGAAGGAGCCTGCAGCCATCTGGCCTTCATTAGCTCTGTTTCAAGCTTGCTATACATAAGGAAGGAGTCTGAGAGACAGTCTGTTACAGTCAAAGAACTGCATCAAATGCCCAGTCCCTGGGTGAGTGATCCCAGGAACTACCTGCTAATGAATAGAACATGGCATTTTGCACCAAGGACGATGTTGAAGTGGTAAGTTTAAAAATGTAGTTTATTATTGTCTTCCTTTATAAGATTAAACAGGATGCACCATCCATGTCAGAGCCTTCATAACCATTCATTTAGCTCTGCATTATTTAGCAAGAACGAGCCTTTTGGTAAAATCTATGTAATTCTAAAACTGATTTTTCTAAAACGGGCTGTTGCAAAATTGTTTGTCCTCCCAATACATCAGTTTGTTTTATTTCCATCAGTTGCAGCTGCACTGCAGAGTAATATGATTATATTCCACAAAAGAGTCAGCAGCAAATCATTGTGGGTGCCTCTATGAACCTTTTGGGGTAAAGTGGTGTCTCGTACCTGTGTGCTCAACAGTCCAGACAGTGAATTAGTGCCTTCATATGGATGCTGAACTCCTCCATCCTGAAAATTTGGACCAGGATGGATCAAAATCCATATAAGGCTTGACCTTAAAAGACCTCTGCATTCTAAATTCCTACTGACTCCAGTGGGCAGCTGAGTGTGGGAGGCTGGCAAGACAGAGTTGGGGTTTTGCTGCAGGAACCATTAAGGGACATCCCACTGTACACCCCAAGAAGTCTTCCAAGGCCTTAATTAGAGCTGGGCACCATCTGGGTCAGTGGTTACAGGGGCTGCAGAGATTTATATGGAGTCCTCAAAGGACAGGCAGTCCATTACAGTTGTTCCCTGGGCTTGTTTTCTGCAGCGGCTTGCACAGAATGTGGGGAAATGTCTCCCAAATCCATCAGCACATTCTGCAAAACCCCACTCCAGCCCCAGCCAGGATGGTCGTGGGGCTGTAATTACCAGTGTGGTCCTGGCTCCTCCCTGGACAAAGCAGGAGCTTGCAAAGTCCTGGGTCAAAAATGACATTTTTCTCATCATATTGAAAACTGCAGTTCCTCCTAAAAAAACCCCAACAAACCACCTATTCTAAGATTGATGTGCAACATAAATCAGAAATAATCCAACTGAGACTGTTAAAACAAAGCTGCTTTTTCTTACCAAACAGAAACATTTGGATGTGACAAAAATGAAATGGTAAAGGCAGAACTGCTGCTTTGGACGATTTTAAATGAGATTTCACTTTAATCAGTGAGATTCTGCAAAGTGTTTCTGACTTGTTTTCCCTGGCTATTCTCAGAGCTTTGCTCTATTAATATTTATTACCCACATTTTCACACCTGGAGGACTGAGTTGCTCCCTACTGTTAGTGAGCTACTGTAACTTTGAATTTCCTATCATGGTTAGCACAGGAATGGGAATAGCCAGGCTTTAGTCTTCCACATGGTTTGGGTACTTCATCTTCCTCTTCAGCTTCAGATTCTTGGCTGTGAAGTGGGAGCCAATGTGTGCCATTTTACTCATCCACAAGTGAAATTTCTTTTGAGATACTCAGGTGAAAAGTCAAGAAATTAAGATGACTTTGGTACATTTGCCCTGGTACAACAAGAGGTTTGTCTGCAAAAGATAGAGTCCACTTGGCTGTGCATGCTGCTAGTGTGGCATTGACATTTGAGTGCACTGAATTGTCTTTACCATGGTTCTCCAGCTGTTCCTGAGCAGCAGGGTCAGAGGCAGCAGGAAAACACAGCATCTTCTACAGACAGAACTGTTGGGACACTGGAAGCAAAAAGAGCCTCCTGTGCTCTCCAGAAGGGAAGCTGTTTTTCTGCAAGTTGTCCTTCTGTTTCTTCTTCCTCCAAGGACAAGCTGATGACAGCAGACAAAGTCACAAAAACCGGCGATTTCCAAGGAATATTCTTGCAGAGAATTTTCATACTCAAATATGAAGAAGCGCAGCTCAAGATCTTTCAGCTCTAGAAAAGGTGGGAATCTGTTGAGAATTTTCCTCCTTAAGATAATTCTACTAACTGAGAATTTCTCCACTGAAAACCAATGCCAACAGGATCCCTTCTAAACCTCCCACATCCTGGGTCAGCACCTCCTTTTTCTTGGCTTGAGGAGCCCCCGGAGTGAAGGTGCAGTGGTGGCAGGATGAGGATATGCTGGGGAGATGGAGATCCTCCTCATCCCCTCCTCTCATCCCAAAAACTCAGAGCTGAGGCTTGTGCAAAGAGGCTGCTGTGGGGCACAAGGAGATGCTCTGTCACTCTGCTGTCTCTCCTGACTTGCTGCCTTCCAGTTGATACACCCTCACTTTGTCCTTCTGCTCCGCAAAAGGCTTTTCAGGTTGCCTGTACAGGTAATTTTACCTCCTCGCTTCTCTTCCCACACCAAACGAGCAGCCTGACAGCAGCAGCTCATCGGGAGCAGTGGTGCGTGCAAACAGCACCGCCTGAACTGGGTCACAACACCTCCGCTCACTGCAGGGCACATCTTTTGATGCCCCAGACAGATACCCGAGACAAGACAGCACTTATACACTTCATTATCTGTCAGACAGAGATGGAAAAGGGGTGATAAGGAAAAGAGGTGGGGTGGGAAGCACTCTGTTGACATTGGTAGGGAAGAAGTGAGGGTAGAGGCTCCTGGGTGGCCTTGGGGAAGCTGTGGTGGCAGGTCCAGGCTCTCTGAGGGGGGCAAGGCTGTGTCTCCTCAGCCCAGCAGCACGTACAGAAGTGACCCAGAGAACTGCTGAGCACAAGTCATCATACAGCAGGGGCAAAAGGTTTGCTTTGTTTACCAAAGTGAGTGAAGTAATTTAATAGAGAGACCCAGCCCAGTTCAATCTGCCAGGAAAAAAGAGAAAAGAGCCGGGATTGGGATGGAGACTGTTATCCTGGCCTGCAGGCTATGGACATGGTGTCTGCTCCCTGCTGTGATGGTGCAGAAGGCTTGTCCATCAGTTTTGTCTCCTCAGGCCTTAGCCACTGTCCTTACTGAATGAGAAGGGGTCAAACTGTCTTTTCATCACGAGACCGGGTCAACCTATGGAGGAGCCAAGGAGGTGCTGCTTTATCCCATTCTCCTGAAGTGTGGTAGCTGCCCATCAGCACTCCTGGTTTGATGGAGTCAGTATTGCCAGGCAGACACTGCCATGAGTCACGGACTGCCTGAAGCGCTGCCAGCCCAGCGCCGTACCCGGGTGTCTCCAGCACAGGTTCCCATGGGAGAAACCCCTGGACACGATCCCTGAGCAGGGCCTTGCTTGGCAGACACTCGCTGACAGTAATTGTATTCCCCAGAGGGGACTGCACTGACTCACGCTCAGAATTTTTGTACAACGTTTGGGATGGGCAGTGTTTCTGCTCTGAGTCACACTGAGCCGTTCTTCACGGCTGGGAGGATGCTACCACGGGGTCCCAGCCGAGAGCTGAGGCGCAGAGGATTTCGTGCAGTTGTCACGGGGCCTTTATGGAGGTCACATTGTTCTCAGGAGTATCAAAGTCCCTTCCCTGCCACAGCCATTCCTACAGCATGCTCCAGGGGCTCAGCTTTGCACAGGAAACGCTCAAAGCAGTCTCTTAGCAATTGCAAGTAAATATGTAATTGGAGCTCAACACTCAAAAGTGTCAGGAGCCAACATCACCACCCTCCCAAGTCATGCCTGCATTTAAAGATCCCAGGGAGGCCCTTGCTGTCCCTATTGTAGTCCCAGATGAAGAATGAGCCTCTATTCCTCTCTCTGAAGACAGCAGCTGCTCTACGGATGCTCGGCCGCTCCAGAGGACCCCAGCAGGCTGCCTCAAACTCCAGCCAAGAATAACATCAGAGCACAATGTAGTGAGTTTGTTTTTCACAAGGTTCTCCCAGCTTCCATGGGCTGGGCGCATGACTCAAAATTAATGGAATGCAATTATTAATTTCACTTGTCAGGCCAGCATTACCCTATCTGCTGTGCTGAAAGTGCTGTTGCATCACAGTGGGTCCTGGGATAGGTTAGAACCCTGGAGGAAATTGTACATGGAGAAGTCATGAGCAGGCCTAACCTGGGACTGGATGCAGCATATCTAAGAGGGACTTTTACGCCTGATAGTTTCCTTCTAATTAAATGTAAGCCTGCCTAAGAAAATAGAACTTGAGGTCAGGGTTTTTGGATGGAAAACCAAATGACCGGGGCACATCGTGTTTCACAGAGGGAAGCAGTGTGAGGATTTTTTATTCAGAGTGTAAAGATTAGCTGTTTTCCATGGCATTTCCAATAAATCCTTCAAGTGCAAATACCCAAAGAATAAAAGCAAATCGTGTCCCTTCTTCAATAACACTTTATCTGAACCACTGCTCTTGTGCAGGGAGTCCTTAGAGCTGCAGGGAGTGTGATTTGGTGAATAAATGGGCCATGCAAAGCATGGGGTCAATCCCCTGCACTTCCATTTCCTTCCTCTCCCTCTTGCAGACCCCAGTCCTCTCTCCATGGAGAGAACCTGGGCTCAGATGTAAGCTGGACATCTGAGCTCATGAAAAACCAAAGACTTAATTTAATACCTGTGTCTCAGTGACTGTGCTGCAGGTTTCTCAGCCAGGTGAAGAGGAGCACCTGTAACAAACACTGTGGAGAGCCACTGCCTCCAAGGAAATATCACTTTCCTCTGTGTAGCAGCAGGGCTGGAAGGATTTGAGTTGCATGAGCCACTATTGCAATTACTGGTGTTGCTGGATGGATGTTTTCCTTCATGCTGTGCAAAGTTGTATTCTTTGGGAAAAAGAAAACAACTCAAACCTCCTCAGAAACCACTTAAGACACGAGATGTAGAGAAAGATTAATGAGAGGAATGGATAGAGTGCAGTTGCTCAGACTGAGGACATGGCTTGGTTCAGCTGCACTGAAGGACAGGCTCAGAGGTGTCCTGGAGGGCTCTGGGAACCCACCGTGTGCAGGGTGGGCTCTCAGCCTGTCTGCAGTTTCTCTCTCCACAGTACATGCACACACTGCCAGAGAGCAGGTGAGGCACTGGCTTGTGTCACTTGCACACTTTCCTCCCACCTTCAGGACAGATTTAGTCTTTTTTCTTTTGGCCAAGACCATCCTTCACTCCTAGGAAGGAAAATTATATTCCAGACCCTCTGGGTTTTCCCTTCCTTTATTGCTGAATATTGTTTGCTCCAGGAGTGAAGAATCATGAAATCCAGACTCAGAAAAGTTATTTTCTTCGAAGGAAACAATCTTACACCAGTGAGTTCTCTGCATGAATAGTTGTTGGCATCCCACATTTGTTGCTCTCTGAGTCAAGCCAGGCAAACTGGAGAGAAGGAGACCAGGGAACCTCTGGTGTCCTGGGAATCATGGGCAACACGGCCTTACTGCAAGGCTCCTAGTTTGTATTTAAGCATTTTTTAATGAGTTCTTTTTTTTGATAAAAGATTTATACTTGGGAAGACCTGTTCCAAATCACCTCAGCAAAGAGCAATTCCATTATGAGAAACTGATCCCTCTATTCTCAGTCCCTCTGGGAAAAATACGTTCTTTGGTAGATTTGGTCCAACACAAATGGAAGTTACTAAACTGATCATATAAAGTTAAGTTATCACTAAGTTTCTGCTTGGCTTTATGAATTTTCTGTTGTTTAACCACCTATGCCTTAGTGTGGCATGTAGTTCCTTCCAGGGAAATGCTGTGATCCACTTCATTAAAATTTCTGCATACCTAGGGAATTCAGCTTCTTTCAAATAATTTATCAAGCAAATGTGGATATATTTTTTTTATCCTCCTTTTAGGTTTTGTGCTAATTTTGACCCTGATTTAAGATTATTAAACATTGATATTTGCCCTCCACGGACCTTAAAATTCCAGCCTCATGAAAACTATTTGATCTCTAGGAATGGATTTCAGTCCTTGAAAGGCTAGCACACGCCATGGGGTCATATTTATTTTATGAGATGATTTTTTCCAAGTGAGATCAGTTGATGGAGCAGCCAGTGTTGCAAAATGTGGAATAAATTTCCAATACTATACTGCAATACCCAGAAAAGATCTCACCTGCAATTTAGCAGTCAGTAATAGGTGCATTTTAATAGCTTGCATTTTATGTACCTCTGGTTTCATAACTTCCCTTCCCTTCTATATCTCATATATATATTTATTTATGTGTATTAGATAGAAAAAAAAAAATATATAAATGGTTTCCTGCTTTCTTACTGAACACTGGGGAATTAAAAGTCAACTCTGCTTCCTTGAGCTGCTGAAAGATTGCTTTCAGGTGCTGTAGGAGTTCTTCCCAAGGTTTACTATAAATCAAGACAGCATCCACACAGGCCACTGCATACCCCAAATGTTTGTGTAGCAGCAGGCTGGTTACTTGAAAGACACTAAGGAGCAACCCACACAAACCACAGCTTTATGCTGAAAAAAATCCAGTAAGCACTGAAAATTTTGTTGTGGTCTTGGAAGATTCTGCTCCAAGGTGTTGCCAATATCTGTTACAGAAATCCAGAAAGCTGTTTTTTCCCTTGGCCCTCACATCAGCGGGTACTCAAGGCTGGAATTGTTATTTAGCCTTTGTGCTGCAGCACTAAATGATTTAGTGCCAACCCCCCACGTGGCCACCAGACCGAGATCTTCTGAAATGCTGCTTTCTGCCACCAGCACTCTCCTGATTCCAGCTGAGCTATCCATTCTCTGAACACACCAGAATTTCGGGAAAAGGAGCATGACAATATAAGGGCTGGTATCAGATAGAGGCTGCAGGAGAACTGTTCAAAACTGCACTGGATGCATATCCCACTGGAAATGTTCAGTGTGTTCACCAGCAGCACCAGGAATCCCTTTCCCCACTCCACCCCGGCAGGAGACCCTGGCTCCCACCTGGGCAGGAAAGCTCTCTGCATCCCAGATGCAGGCAGAGCCAAACACTGCTCTTGTTCACACATTTCTCACTAACTTGGCGTTCCAAAACTGGTATTTTTTCCCGCTATGAAGTTTGAAAAATGTCAGGACGCTCCCAGGCAAGTGATTCATGTGTATGTTGAGGGGTTGGGGAGGGGATGGGGGAGTGTGGATGTTCGCACTGTCTAATTTTAGATGTCTAATTCAATTAAGGTCTGGCCTGGTTACATAGTCAAAAAGACTCGCCTTCCAATGGGGGTTACTCAGAACTTCTAAATTAGGAGCCTGCTGCTGGCCATGAGCTGGGCAGCAGCGTGAGCCTGGAGTCAGACGGGGTTTGTACATCCTGGACACATTATTTTGTTCAGCTCTCCCCTCGGTGGCATATTGAAATACACCCTTCTTATTTTGTCTCATAAAAGGCTTTATTGGCTTAGCCTTATGCCCCATTTTAACCTCTCCTTCCCGTTTGTTATTTGTGAAGACTCAGCCCTGATTAAAACCAGCCACATCTTTTATACTGTGTGATGGCTGTTGCTTCCTCTCCATGGATTTCTTCCACAGGATTCAGAGTTTCCTCAGCCCAGCACGTAGGAAGCCAGCACGCAGAGCAGGCCAGAGAACGAGAGCTCCTTTGTAGCTTTACTTTACTTTTCCTTCTGTTTGTATTCCAGGAGAGGGATTTTACGTTGTCTGATTTTAAAAAAATTACTCAGGGTGCCCAACAGCCCTGCAAGGCACTTCTTAACCCTTAGAGCTCTTGCACCACTGTCAGAGTTTAGCAAAAGTTTCTTTGTCCTTCACCTTTCCTCACCCTCCCTATCTAACGTAAAGTGATCATGGATTAACTGATGCTCATTTTCTCTATTATTCAAACAGAACAGGTACATTCTCGGCACATTCATCACATTCTGAGCTCTGTGATGCCAGAGATTAAAATGACCAAACCCAAAGTGCATTTCTGGCCCCTCAGCTCTTTACCAGTAACTATAAGATCCCTCACACTCTTGTGGAGCTGAGATTAGGCTGGAGATGTTCCAGACACCAGTTCAGTGCTGTTCTCATGGCCAGCAGACAACAGGAACCCACCATGAGCCTGGAACAGGAACCAAATTAAACCCTGTTGACCAACTCCTTATTTTCAACTGGCTCTACATTCTTAAACCAGCATGTGCAGGGGTGTTTGCTTGTCAGATAAAGAAATAAGCATCTGCCTCTTGACTCCACTGTTCGTTCCACTGAAAAAGTCCTCTCTGGCCGTGGCAATCTTCCATGAGTCTGAAGAGGTAGGAATTGTACACTGGGCATAGTTTCCTGATGCTTTGAGCAATTCCTTTTAAAATTATGCATAGGAAACCCAGGCTGTAGCCCTAAGTCATGCCAAAACAATCTCCCCCTTCTAGATTTATAAAGTTTGCCCAGCTTTCTACCACTGCCACCCAGGTGGTACTTCACCTTACTACAGAAAAACACCTATAATTTTATTTCTTTGAAAAACATGTGAAACTTTTGGCTCAAAGGCTGGGTGGGAAAAAAGTACATTTCTTAGTGGTTTATTGCCCTTAGGAAAACATACTTCAGTTATGAAGTATTCCCCCCTGAAAACTTACTTGACATTTTGTCGAGAAAATAGTAACATTTCTACAAAGTTAGCCAAACTACTTAATATCAGAGCTGTAAAGCAAAGACCTATGGAAATGTCAGAGTGTGGATGAGACTGGTGACCTGGCTTTATTCCACTGCTATGAGCCTGCACTTCTGAGGGACCATCCTGGGAAGCTTTGCCCACAGTAGCAGGAGTTGCTCCTGTAGGAGAAGCCAGAGGTGTTTCCCTGCAGCAGCACCATTGCTGCCTTGCCAAGGCGCTGTTTCATGCTCTGCATGAGGCTGGAGGGTGAGAGCTGGAGGCAAGAGAGGTTTGGACATCATGGTGAAGCTCCTGGGGGTTGGACCAGGTCTCTGGAGGCTCAGGTGGGCTCTGGATCCTTTTCATCAGGGAGATCTGAGCACAGAACAGCTTTTCTCTACATCCTGGGAGCCTCAAACCACTCCCACTCCTCTGTCCTTCCCCATGCTGGGCTCCCAGACGTGCCATAAGGAGCTCAGGATGGGTACGATGACACTTCTGTCAGAGCTCACTGGCACAGAAATAAGCCTAGCTTGGCTCGAATTAGTTAATTAATTAATATCTATCTGTCTGTCACCCATCTCTTCAGCTGGAGTGAAATCAGTGGATGTTTTGCTATTCACACATATGGGAGCACAATTTCACTCCTTGTCTCTCTGTTTTTCAGTCTGACACACCAGAAGGTGAAACCCTGTCTCAGCTGCCACCACTCCAGACACCTCTCAGGTGTCCCAACATACATTCATGGCTGTGGTTCTGCTCATCCAAACTCTGCAGTTGCTCCCATCTTTCAGGAGCAAGAGAGTTAAATGCTGTGTCTGAACAAATCTGAACCGCAAGAAAGTTCAGGCCCATGCTGGGATGTGAACTTTCCGTCTCGAGCCCATTTCTAGCTTTGCTGTAAACAATTTCAGAACGTGATTAGATTTTAAGGGAAACTCGTAATAGAGCTGTAATAAGATATGATGTAATAGGTAATAATAATAATATATAGCAGCTGTTAAGGAAAGCTTTTTCTGCATTTATCCCAGAAGGATACAAGGAGTCAGCTGCAACTTCATATTTTGAAAGAGGGAATATTAAACACTGGGACTGTGGCGCAATGATGCTATTGTAAACGCTAACAGGAAAGCCCAACGTGTGAGGGTTAAGACCAGCAGAAGATGCACGCAAACAGCTGTCCTGACGCAAATTCCCTCAAGTTTAGTTCATTTTCTTTTATTTAACTCAGAGTTAATACACTGGACTTCCAGATACTGCTTTCAATAGGTTCTGGGATGCTGAGAACAGTGGGATTTTTGCTCTTGCTTCCCACCATGGCCCTAATGAACCCTCAGAGTGCACCTAGAGAGCTTAATGCGAGATGTGTCTCCAAACACCCATCTGCAGCAGCGTCACTCAGCTTCCAGCAACACCCTATCCCCAGCTCATGCCTCTGGGAGAAAAGAAATAAAAAATCAACAGAAGTTCGGGCTGGAACGTCAACTTCAAAATGGAATTTCCTGGTGTTTTTCACAGCATGGCATTACTGAATTGTTAACTAATATTGCTCCATGTGTTTAATCTCCATGTGTTGAAGGAAAAAGATCTTTCATGGAAAGACTAGAACAGATAAACCTATATTTAGCCTTCTATAAACACCTCACAGGGTCACATTTCTGAAATGCAGAGGCCAAGGATTGCATGGAGAAAGTGTATGAACATGGGCACAGTTATATTTGACTTAAAAAATGGGCATTTCTGTGTATGATGGACAGAGCCCATTATAAATTAGGCAATGTATTAAAATAAAACTTTTAATTGTTGACTGTAACAAGAAATGATCCAATAGGGGAGAAAAGGAAACACTTTTTTTGGGTCGTTAACCTGTCAGAATGTTTCCAGGGTGAAGTTACTGTGCAGAAACATCAAACAAGCAGAGGGGCTGATTCTGCTGTACATAGCTCTTCTTCTCCACCTGCCCTTGGCAGACAGCAGTGCCAAAAACCTGCCCTGGGCTCTGCCAACCCATTTCTGACATCAGCTTTGCTCTCTACATAACTCACTTGGCTTGTGCAGCCCAGGACAGAGCTCTGGGTTCTGTCCTTCCTGCCGGGAAGGGGCAGTTGGGACTTCTCGGTAAGATGAGGACCCCAGTTCAGCATCTGCAGACGCAGTGAAATGGAGAGGTTTTTTCCTTCTAAACTTAAGGACATGCCGAGATACTTGTGGTGTCAGTGTTAGGGAAGAGAAACAGAACTGAGTGTCCCATTACACTGGCTTTCAGCTGTATTTGGGAACAACCATTACGTGAGAGGCACTGCCTACTGCCTGTTCTAAGTAATCCAGGCCTGATCCAAAGCCCCAAACCATCCTCCCTGCCAACAAAAGCATGTTAAATAACTTACCAGAAAGTGCATTAAAACCGTCTCCTGTCCTTGGTGTTATTTTGGTATTTTGCTGCCTGTGCAATGTTACCACATTGTGCTTGCTGCTCAACAGTGTTTCTAGCATAATAAAGCTAGGAAAAAAGTCATCCTTTCACCTAAATCGCAGAAACTCATTAATTTTTAATATTTAAAGCTGTCCTGAAATCAGACTGGGATTTGAGTTTTCTTTAGATTTGTCTCTAAAGTTGGGGTGGATTTTCAATAAGATTTGCCGTATTTTTTACTGTCTTTTAAGAACTGAAGGCCTTTGTGTCCGGTTGAATTTCCAACTTCAGGGAGAAAAACCAGGTACTGGTAATTGTGCTGATGAATCCAGAAGAATCTGGGTGTGATTAACTTCAAACAAAGAAGTTAGGTTGTTCTAATGATGAGATCCTTATCTGAGTTGAATGCATTTAAATGTGTATTTTACAGTCCACCGGTCGAGTCATAAAAGTACAGTTAAATCCTAAAGGAAAAACTGAAGGTTAATAGGTCAGAAATCAGCCACAGAATTTTACAGCTCAGGGAACAGCAGGTTTTATTCTTTTCAAGGTGCTCTGCAAGACAAGGTGGACGGAGGTCAGAGTTTCACACTCTTCACACTTAGTGGAGATGGCTCTTGGGCAGTCACCATGCAGGAAAGGGGGGAGGATCACATCCCAAAATCTGGGCTGTCGTACTGAAGAGAACAATGATGCCTGGTGTCCTTTCCCAGGGACACAGCTCCTGGTTGGTGCTGGCTTGATGGGCACTTCATCCTTGGAAATCCCTGGCGAATGCCAGCGTGGTCACAGAGAAAAGGCCACGGCACTGCCTCAGCTTGCTCCTGATGAAGATCTAACCAAGCACATTTCCCATCTGCAGCAGAGCAGCTACGTTTTCCCTTTGGAAACAGGGAATGTTGTTCTCCTGTGATTGTTGTATTTATTTTACGAGTTGTACTAGGAATGCTGTGTGGCACTCTCTTGGCCCCTCTCGCCTGTGATTTACAGTAGTTATAAACATTCCAAAGTATACATGTAAGTTAAATGATACATTAATATTATAAAGTTACAATTCTGGTATAAATGTGTCATCAGTTTGAAAATTCAGTTTTTCCTTTGCCCAGCTTTGTGATTAGGCTGACTGGAATCAGCTCAGTGCAAAAGCACCACAGACATGAATTCACTGTGCCTGCATGTCCCCAAAGTAAAATGGTGTGAAAACAAGAAGAGAAAAGTATTCTGCCAAGCTGAAAGAGTTCTGAATATTTGACTGCTTACATACATTTTCATCATATTCTTCAATAAATAGAACGAGAGGGGAAAAGGTAATTGAGCCTCATGCCCATGACAGGAAGACAAATTAGACTCCCTGTAACACTCTCCAAGGTCCAGCTCTTCCCGTGGGTTCGTGCCATTGAAGTCATTCCTGCAGTGCCAGAAACCGCAGCGCTGGACTCGCTGTTCGGGAGGGCACGGCTGCCCCAGCGGCCCTTCCAGAGCCGGCCACACGCTGCTGCAGCTCCCCGCGGTCGGATCCCGGCCAAGCCCGCAAGCCAATGCCTGGCCGGTGCTGGCCGGAGTGGGAAGTGCCCCTGGGACGCGTGCTGGGACACGATCCCTCCTTCTCCTGTGGCTGTCAGGGCACCTCAGCCCCGCCGCTCGCCGCAGCTGTGGCACCGCTGGGCTGTCCCCCGCTTGACACTTGATGAAAGGAAGCATTTACCTCTGCTTGGAGGAGCGACCCGGCCTAGCGTTTTCACAGGAGGATTTTTACAAAATTCAGAGACAGCTGTGTCTCCTGCATTTGCAGATTAACTGCAGCAGCTGCGGTGAAACACAGCGAAATCAGATGATGCATTCAAGATCACGCAGGAAACCAACATCACTGGGAGGAATAAAATGCAGCACCTGAGACCTCTACAGCTAAACTCTAACACTAACATACAGAAACAACATACAGCTGGCAGGCATTCTGTAAAATATCACCTGGATATACAAATAAGGCTAAGAATAATCACTTATATAATCAATGCAATAGAATAAATTAAGATGAAAGAGGCTATCAAAGGAAAAGGAAATTTGTGGCATTAAGAATTTACAGAATCAGTCTCCAAGTTGCCTGGAGACTGGTTATTTGGAAAGAGACAAAGTGACTGCACTTGTTATGTCTGTCCAGCTATGTACCACTAGCCTGAAGAACCCTTAAGAATGCTCATTTTCAGATAAAATACATTAATGAACTATTTAATAATAGGAGATGAGCTAATTCTCTACATTCATATCGCAACCCTGATCCGGGTGATTCGTTCAGTTGATTCATGGGCAAGTTGGAATGTCCCTAACTCCCTGAAAATGTTACCTGCATTGTCTTAATAGTCAGTTCCTCATCCGTCATTCAACAAGAAATTATTTTTTTCTTTGTAAAAATCTGTGAGGGAACAGCTTGGCATTCAGAAGTTCAGCTCTTGGAAAACATTTCTGCCTTCTCCTAGACCTCGGTGAGGGGAGCTGGGTGAACTATCAGATCAAACAAGCCTACCACAGCGCAGCTTCAGCTTTCATTGTTGCAATATGAAAGTATTTTATGATGCCTCATAAGTCATGTGAGAGGTTCTGATAATGGTCACGTCAGCCCCCACATTTCACACTGCGTTTAAAAATACAGCTTGTTTATCTACCCCATGGGCTGCAGCCTGCCATCAGATTTACATTTGAAAACACTCAGCACCCTCACACAGCCTCAGACTGCCTTATGAAAAGCACCCTGACACGAAACAAAGCTGTCACCCTCTCTTTATAATTAATGTTTTTGAATTTCACCTTTTTTTTATCTCTGGGTTTGGAGACAAACTGAGTCAAATCCATACTCTGTGCCCTTTCAGGAAATGCATTTAAGGTATTTTGCACATCCCTTTCTCCCTGTATTCCTGCACCCTGTGGGTGAGCAGGGTAGGTGGGTGGCCAGATGGAGCAGAACCACAGCGCATCTGTGCTAAGGCTTCCCATGTCCTCTTTGTTTTATTGTGTTTTGGTGCATTTAGTATTTCAGTTACAGTCCAAATCTTGCAGACAATCGTGAGAGGATCTCTGCTCTCAGCCATAAAAAACCAGCCTCATAACCCATACAATTACGCTGAAAATCCTCAATATGTAACTGAGATGAACCTTTGGGTCGTAATGAACATCAAGCATGCATTTAAACATATGAACAGATAAAAATAAAACAACATGATGAGCTCTAACCCAATTTCACAATTATGCTGCTTGAGTCACAAAATTAAATTGCTTGGAGTTGGCAGTAACATATGAACTTTTATTTGGGCCTGTGCTCTATTCCATTACTGTATTAGCTCCTTAAATAGCAAAATGAAGTATGACTTAGCATTCAGCAGTAAATCCTTTCCCTTCTTTTGTGCCCTGTGCTGCAGTAGCATGGTTTAAGTGAAAACACTTTTTGACGTGACAATAAGCACAAGATATTGCCCGACTGCAAAAGCAAGTTGGTGTTTCAGTTAACTATTTCTTCCTCAATGCAGAGCATTAAATGTCAAGCAGAGGCATTAAAGGAGCCTGTTGATGGTTTTAAATATTCAGGTGGTGTTTTCCTGCCGTGTTTGTACAGCGCTGGGCAGCTGACAAGGAGTCCTGCAGAGCATAACGGCTGCACTGTATCACCCCAGAGCCGAGAGAGAGCCAGGCCCTGCGATAGGAGGGACAGGGGCTTCCAGCAGGCCAGCACTTCTTGCTCCAAGTGTGGAGATCGGTGCATTTATCACTAATCCATGTGTATTCTGGGTGTGGAACATCCCCCCCATGTCCCCGGCTGGCCCATTCCCCCAGCACCCCCATCCACACCGTGCCCATTCCGCCTCCAATGCCGCCTTTATCTGCCGGCTTGCCGAGGCTCGCTGCCCACCACACAGCGTCTCTTTAATCTCTGTAAACCCAGTTCCCGGCCAGAACAAACTCTGCCTGCCAGAACACATTTGGGAGGGATGGCAGGGATGAGAGGCTGCCTGGCAGAGCAATGGGCAAAGGGGCCTCATGGGTTAATTTCTGCTTGGGCACCTCCTTTTAGCAGGCAGAGCAGGTGATAGAGAATTGTTAAAACCCCTTGGAGGTTTTTCCATTGATTCCAGCACTGCTCCCGCCTGTATTCTCAGGCTTAAAATCACACAGAAACCACCTCAATGTGACCTGAATGTCAGCCCTGAAATGTCTTTTTGTGCAGAGCTTCCAGCCAAGGACTGGGTTTGGGTGTTATTTCAGGCAGGAGGGCAGGTTGCTGTCCAAAAGCTCTGCCTGGATGCAGGGAAAAACAGGCTTTCATGAAAAGCTTATTCTGAAAAAAACCCTGTATATTGTATTTGGAAGCACATAGGGGGTTATCCACACAAGCCAAGTGTTATGTTTTCCAATTGTCCAATAAAATAGATTTACATAGAAGCAAGGAAGAAATAAGGCATTTTATAAGACTGTTCCTAACCTCCATGAACTAAGACGTCTTGATTTAAAACTGCTCTGTGCCCAGCAAGAGGAAATAGTTTAGACTATATGTGAGAAGAGAATAATGGCTCCATCAGGTAGTCTGTCAGGTCATGTAAATAGGGCCGGGCTGGTGTGTAGGAAAGCAGGGAGAACGATCTGCTCTCCCAGGAAAGGGCATCAGTGAGGCATTTCATGAAACTGGAACAGATGGATTATTCCATGGGACTTGTACAGCAATTCCACTGGGTCTCTTTGAAAATTACAGGAAACACAACAGGAAAAATAGAGACTGTATTTACAGGGGAGAAGTAGAGTCCCAAATCATTTACAAACTCAGTCTAAAGTCTTTCAGAAGTGCAAGCTGAATCCGTATTCCTTAAATCTTATCACCTTCTCTACAGGAACTTCTCCTCATTCAGTAGAAGCAGCACAAAATGTACCATTTGACAGTAATGCTGCTCCCTGTGCAAAACCTTACTGAATTTATATTTCAGGATGTCTCTTTCCTGTTTTATTTCAGGCAAAACTTCACATTGCCAAGACTTCAGTGCAGAACAAAGTTTTATGAACTTAAAGACCAAGGTCGATTGAAAATCAGGAATCATTCATGGAAAATTAGCAAATGTGACACACGCAGAGTGAAATCTGCATTAAGAACTGCCTCCAACTGGCAAGGCCCTAACCTGTGGGACAGTTTTATTGGATCTCCCAGGATTACAGCATAATTTTCTTTGACAACTCGTTCACGATCCAAACCAAGCAGAAACCCTTTCTGGGGGCAGCTCTGAGGCTGCCTGCTGCGTCGGGATCTGTGAAAAAGATCAAACCAGAACAAGCAGGAGGGATTTTTTTCTTTGTAGTGCATGAGGAAGAACCAGGTGTGAAACGGTGAGAGCACCGTGGCTCTGCTTCAGGGTCTGCAGCTCTTCTGTCCAGACACACATGGGACTCCTGTCAGCATCAGCTGGAGCTGCACATGCCAGGCAGGAGGAGCAGATGCTAACACAGGACCGGGCCCATGTGTTTCCAGACTCCGTCATGCCTCATGTCCGAGGCACCACGTCAAGGCTGAGCTCTTCCCACACCTCTGCCATCTCTCCAGCACTCCTCACTTTGTTTGACTGTTTAACCAGAATCCTGGCCAGAATAGATCATCAGAGCTGGCTTAAGGCCAGTGAAAAAAACCTGGGAGAATTCATTTACACTATGGAAAAATTTGGGGCTCTTGTGCATTGCCTTTGTGATCCCCTTCCCACAGCTGCTGAGTGGAGAAGTTGGTGGAGATTAACAAAATCTCTGTGGATTTTGGTGGGGGTTGGAACCATCCTCCAGTGACTGAACATCCCCAGGGTGCTTCATCCCCACCGTGGGTGCCAGTGGGGCCACACACATTTTGGGTTACTGGGCGGGAGTGGTCACCAGGTAAATTAGAGGCATTTTCTGGAAGGAAAGCACAGACACACTCATTGCAGTGCTGTGGCAGCAGGAGTGTGGAAGGGACGGTCTAGGGCAGCTGCATGGTGTGCAGGACAGAGCCTGGAGAGGATGCTGAGGCTCCTGAAACATGGGATGAGGATGGGATGTGACCTGGAACAGGGGCAGCGACGCGTGGAAGGTGTGGCATGGGAAGCTGCTGCAGCCTGCACGCCCCGCTGAGAGCAGCATATGGATTCCATGTCAAGAGATGAAAGGCCACATGTCTGGGGATGACCAATAAAAATGCAAAATATACTTTGGATGGAAATGTTCATGAGGAAACCAAAGAGAAACAGTCCTGCTGGCAGCAGTAGCTGCAAAGCAGTCAGCCAGGGCTGGGGATGGTGAGGGCTGGGGTTCCAAAGCAAAGGAGATAACTGCTCCCCTCATCTGGCCACATGAGGAGTTCTGTAACCAATGTGATGCAGTTTGCTTTAAAGATTACATGGGGAAAGATATTCCAAAGGAAAAACCTGCAGGGGCTGCGGTCTCAGCAAGGACCACCTCCTGCCTTTCTTCCCTCACATAAGCAGCTAATGGGTCATGGAAGGGAAGTGCCAAAAGTAATCCTTCAATCTCTTGTTTTGTTAATATGAAAAATGTATTGCATTTTTCTAAAAGAAAAAAAAGAAAAAGGGACAAAGAAAACTTACTTTGTCTGGAACAAAACAGTAAAAACCCCAAAGCCTTCCTTGTGAAGTGAGCTAGGAGTGACTTGGACAAATACATCTATTGACTTTAAAATGTAATACTTTTCTTCAGAAGGAATGAAGGACATGGAGGGTGTGTGTATACCAGAAAGCTATTTACATTGCCTTAACCTGGAATCACCTTTCTTTTTCTCTATGGAATTTCCTTTTCTTTGCATAATGGTCACCTTCACATTAGCCCTTTTGCCATAATTGCATAAAAGGGTTTGCAAGAACTCACATTTCATTGAGTGCAGTTCTGCTTTAACCTTTTGTTTCCAGCAGACTCTTTCTAATTTTCTGCATTATTTCCCATTTCATCTTCTCTTCTTGATGACTCCTCTGCCCTTCTTTAATGTTTTTTTCCTGTTAGTTTTCAATAGATAAAACCGCTAGGACCGATCAGCGAAGTAATGCTGGCTTTTGCTCAGTATGAGCCAAAGTTCGTACTCCAGAAGACTAAATTTGTGTCTTTTCTGTTTGTAAAACTTTGGTGATAGAGCTTCTTGCCATATGAACAAAGATCCACTTTAAAGAACCACATGGTGTTAATGTTCATACACTTGATTTATTGATACGCCCATTGGAGGAGGCTTTGCTGTTACCAGGAGGCTGCCAATTCTCAGTAATAACTGCAGGGCTGTTCCTCTCCCTCCAGCCTCAGCATGTGGGGGGATTATTACTCCTATACAGTGTTTTCCTTCTCTTCCTTGCTGTAAGGAGATGTGTGGGATGTGGAAAATGGCCTCATCACTCTGCAGAATAACTTGCTGAAATACACAATGGAGAGGAGCTCAAAGTGTATGGGCTTAGTTTTTAACCCCAAGGATGGCTGCAAAGAGACTTGAGCACAGCTCTGCAATCCAGGGAAGGCTTGGGAAGGATTGTAAGGACACAGGCAGGCTCAGAAGCAGTGCTTTTAAACCAACATGAGCCACAGAACTGAGGAGCTCTGTGCGCAATGTCCCACATTGGGAAAACGAAATCCTCCTGCATTCAGCCACAGCAAAAGGGAGTGTGGTCAGAACTGATCCAAGGATGGTTTTTTCCCATGTGAAACCCGATTAAAAGTACCATAGGAAGCCTTTGTGGTTGAGAATTAAGCTGGTTCAGCAACCATATAGGATAATAAACTTGTCCAGAGCTATAATGGTTACTGTTAAACCTTAGAAGTATTTTTAAACCTAATGTTTGTGAGCTGAAACCAACTTTCACTCATTACAGATTAAGAAGTGTCTAAAGCAGGCAAACCTCCCACACCAGCATCGTAGGCATTTCATATCAGCACAGGCTGGAGACTGCTGAGGGACCAGGATAGGTTTTATCAGTAATGAGCATCTTGAAACAAAGATGCTTACATGAGTGCTAAACTCCTTTAAAGAGCTTGGCCCAGCCCAGAGAGAAAAAGAAAGGGTTCTCCAAGGTACGGTTGTTTCTCCGGGCTGTGTTGGGCAGCTGCCAGCTTTATTCACAAAAGTGCTGTTTTCCTCCTTCCATAATTGCAGTGGGCACAGAGCCACCTCACAGAAAAGAACTGGCACATCCTTAAGCTCCTTCCTCCCGCCTCAGCAGAGTTCTTAGGATGAACTGGCAGGTGCAGCCACTGTCTTCCCACAAAAAAATACGTGTGACCTCTCTTTGCTCCTTCAAGCTCAGTGCCCACTCTCAGAGTCGAATTTTCCAGTGCTATGAATGTCAGCGTCTGATTGTTCAGGTGCTTTTTCACATCAAAAGCTTTCAGTTTTGCTCCTCCAGCATGTGAAAATTGATTATTTATCCTTCCACTGCTGAGGCTGATCCTGCCTTGTGTCAGGAGCACCATCAAACCAGTGGCAGTTCTGTCCAAGTCACCAGCAAGTTTTCAGTGAATTGGGGTTTGCGTTGTTGGAAAATGGCAGTTAATTAGAACGAAAGTTTTCTGTGCAAATGTATTTGTTCTGCTAAATTTAACTCCAGACAAGGTGTGAAACTGCTGAGCGAGGAGGCAGAGCAGGAGCATACCCCTTTCTGTCTCTCCTGCCCTCATCATCCAGGAGAGTGTTTGGTGTCCAGGCCCCTCTCCTGCACTGTAGAAAGTTATTTTCAAGTCTTTTTTTTTGAAATGGTGCAAAATCTTTCACCAGGTACCCCAACCAATGGGTGAGGGAGCAGAGAAATCACTGGTTTCTGCACTGTGAGAGATGGATGCTCTAACCTGGTGCCTCAGGCATTCATCCAGAATAAAACAATTCCCTTATTTTTCCTGGGGAAAAAAAAAACCCAATAGCAGAAGTTTTCAATTTCATTCCTTTGCAAAACAAAGCAAATGTTGACACCTGCCCATTTCACAAGAGATAACTATTGATGTGTCAGTTATCCCTGGCATTTGAGAGGTGTGGTGACCCTTTGGTGACCCATATTTGTACCCACCAGCTTCTCCAGCCCCCTGACACCAGCACTCCTTCTCCATCAGTCCTGGCACGTCTGAAACTCCCAAGGTCATTTGCAAGAATAAACCAAAAGTTTGCTTTTAATAAACTGTTTCCCATGGTTAATTAATAACAGTTCAGGTAATTGGGAGACCTGGGTGAGGAGTGAGGATCAGCCCTATAGGTGTTGTCCTGACTTCCCTGAGCTTTTGCTCCTTCAAAGCCAAATGTGGACCACAGAGGAAAAGGCAGAACAGTGAGTTGCAAGATCGCATTCCTTCCCCTAAAACACGAATGGACTTGTTTGCTGCAGCATGTTGGGTTTGGTAGTGATGGAGTGTAAGCAGGTTAGGGAAATGAACCTGTGTGCCCATGGTTATCAGCTGTCTTTGTCCCTGTATTACAGTACCTGGTACCAGAGAGCTGCTACCTGCCTGTGAGCTGCCAGCAAAGAGCCTTCAAGAGGCCAAAGTCTTTGCTCCCCACTTGCCTGGGCAGTGTGGCTCGTCTGGATGTGTGGAAGAAAGTTTGACACCTTTTTGTTTCTCAAGGAGTGGATGTGGGAGCAAGGGGAGAGGAAAGGTGAGGCAGGAAATCTGGCTCCCTTTAAAGGTGCTTTGATAATCTCCTGCACAAAAACCAAAAGCCTTCAGGTTTCTCACATTGTAACGTGGAACATGGGCTGCTTGAGACCTACAGTTATAGCTCAGTTACCAGGAGTGAAATGCTTTACTTGCCTCTGGGGACACGTGAAAGGAGAGCTGCCCCCAGTGCACTGCTAGAAGCCATGCCAGCAGTTCAAATCATTTTTTTCCAAAATTTTATGATCTGATGCTTGGATTACATTTGTTTAGCTGTAGAGGTGTGAGGTCTGAAATATTTGTCAGAGGAAAGAATAGCCCCAGCTCCAGACGTGTGCATTTGGAGTTCAGCTGCAAGCAGGACACTGGAAATCCTTGAGGAGGGATGAAGTCACAGGATGTCTTGTCTGAGACTCAAAGTGTAGCAGAGGAGAGACACATCTGTTGGCAGAGAGTGGGAGAAGTGGCTGTCAGTCAGCTGGGGTCAATCCAGAACCAAGTGAAGCCACCTAAAGGTGGCTCACCTGGACATCTCCCACTGTGTAGTGGACACGTTCCACCCCAGCCAGACATCTTGAGGAGCAGGAGGCATCACTGATGAACCATCACTGTCTCAGCCACCTGCACTGCTATGAAAAGACCTTCACTTCCAACTGTAATTTCATTGAGCTATTTTATTCCCACAACTTTTTCCTCAAATTTAAGACTTCAGACATTTATTCTGTTGTTCCAAAGGATCAGTTTAATAACAGAGCACTGCTTCCTCCCCTAAACCTTCACAGACAGGATCTGAACCTCCCAGCTCCCCAAGCTGGAAGGTGACTATGGCACTCACCCTGCCATGCAGGAAGGGCGTTGAAGCAGGGAAGCTGGTGACATTTCCAAGGCCACAAGTAGAGCCATGCTCTCCCCCAGCCCAGGCAGGCACTGGCAGCTCACAGGGGCAGAGAAGTTGACATGACAGCTTGGACAAGTCTGTGGGAATCTGCTGTCAAAGTCCCAATTAAGAGTTAAATGGCAAGGCAGTGACCCCAGGACTCCCACCCTATATTCCTCTTTGCGTCCCAGAGCCTCCAGTTCCAAAGAAATCTTCTTTTCTCACCTATCCCTCCCCAATTGCTTTTTTTCTTCCTTATTTCCTCACTCCAAAATCCCCCTTTTCCCCCATCATCAGCCTTCCCAGCACAGGTCCTTCTGCCAGCCCATGATACCCTGACCCTCCATCATCTTCCCATTCATCCACTGACATCCAACATCTGCCTGCTGTGACAAACCAAATCCACACCTACACACACACATGTGCACTTCAGGGTTTGGGGACACCTGGGTATGAGCTGCACCTGTCAGAAACCCAGTGGAAAAGATCTTGGCAGCAGAAAAAGAAGACAAATGTAAGAAAAAAGTGGACATATGGTAGCCCTAATAAAGAGTGATAAAGTCCTCTGATAGGGCTGGAACGACTCCCACTTAATTAACAGAGCTTTGGACCAGACTCCAAAGCTGCTCACTCTCCAAAGCTGAGATAAGTCCCTGGCTCCTATTTCCAGCTCTTGTGCTCAGACTGCTCGACAGGGCCTATCCTCCTGCTTTTATTTATATTAGGGAGTCACTCATTCGTAATTCATCTGGGACTGAAGCTCACTTCCCGTGTCAGGATACAGATCGTTTATAAAGCAATAAGGGACTATATTGACACTATAACCCTGTGTTTGGAGATGCTCACATTCTCTCTCGAGATGTTTATCGCCAATAAACACAGCAGAAAATCTGACTTCATTGACCTTTGCTTCACAGATAATTCTCTTTCACACTGTACATAAAATGTGATATTTATTTAATCTAGTGCTGTGCTGGGTCCAGTGGACTTCAGCACATAACACTGCAGACAACAGGAGTTGTAGGTGCTCAGGATGTTTGAAAATACTCCTCTTATGAACCTAATTAGGGGTTTTAATTGTCATATGTGCCATTAGTATATTTTTACTTGATCATCAGGAATTTCCCCTACCACCCCAAACCCCAAATTCATTTGTTCTCATTTGAAGAACAACAAAACATAATTAGCAAGCACATGACAAGACTTCATGATGGATTAACAGCATTTCACAGTTGAAAAGAGAGCTGTAGATAAAAGGCCAATGTTAACAGATACTCACTCAGTGAACTCAAAATTTCCATCCCATCTCTAATTGTGCTGACATCGTTTTTGCACACTGCATTTATGGAAAGGAGTAAGGAGCGTTCATCTTTTATCTTTGAAATGTATTTAAATGCCTTGTCCTCTTCATGACCTGTTAAAAAAAGTGCCTTTACATACTAGGCAGGTAAATATCAAAACAGTTTTTCATGTAAGATTGAAAGAACTAGTACAGGTGCCAGCAACAAAGACTGGGCAAGGATGGAAAGTGCCATGGGGACACCCTTTGGTTCATATTTTTAGGAGTCTCATTTGCAGGTGACAGGTTTGACTCTACCAGCTGACAGTGAAGGGTGGAGAGAAAATTCAAATGGCATTGGGTGTTTTTACACTGAACAGCACTGGTGGGTCAGTGGCTCAATGGGTCAGTGGCTCAATGGTCAGTGGCTCAACAGGTCAGCCCTGTGCACAGCAACACTGGGGAGCTTCTCCTGGGCTGGGATAACAGAACAAGGCACAGTGATTTGATTCCATCAAAGCTCTGATGCTCATGACCTGTTAACTTTGGAAATAACAGAGCAAGATGTGGGGTGCCCAGCTCTGCAAGCTTGAAGGAATGTGACTTCCAGTAAGTGGTCAGCACTCACCTCTAAAAATAGAGGCACTGAAAATCACTGATGACTTTTGATAGTCTTGGCCAAAATCAACTATTTTTAGCCCATCTGTTCCCTCTGAGCTCAGTGATCTCAGGAAGAATGTATATTTTGGGGGAAGGGGAGGAGGCAGACGTTGTTGTCACAGAGTGAAAGTTGAAACACTTTCATATCAAGAGTACTAAAAAATGACAGAACCACTTAATTTCTTTAAATGGATTTGAGAATGTTGCCAAGTTTTGTAAGCAATTAAATTTAATGCAGGATAAGATGGCAGGGATGAAGGATAATTATATGCTCTCAAAAGCTTGGTCTTTTTGTAAATGAAATGGCCTTAGGGAGTTTTCCAGAAAAGTTTGGGCTCAGCCTTTTAGTTCCAGCAAAGCCAATTGCCAATCGTGGCTCTGCATTGAGCATATGTGACATGATTTTTAATGAATTCCCTCTCAGATTCCCATTCAGCTGCCCAGCAAACTTGACAGTAGTTTGTTTTTTCTTTGGCAGTTTTGTGCAATCAAACCTTGCCTGATGTGTTCACCTCCCCACATCCCTGCACTCTTAGCAAACGAAGAATTCAATATACTGGACACCAGGAAATTTATCTGACAGATAAACACTGGAAGCTTTTGAGGTGATAGTGTAACAAATGCATCAATGGGAGCACTAATTACAGGTCTTGCAAACGAGCCCAGACCTGTGAGGGGTTTGATAGCTCTGAAGAGGTGCTCAGTGCCACCATTCCCTCTGCTGAAAGTCAAGAGGATTGATTAGTTCTGAAGAGACAGGAGCTGATCTGTTGGGCACATCAGTGAGAGTCTGTCCAGACAGCATCTCGTGGCAGTCTGAGAAAGGAATCTTTAAGAAGATTAGAGGCTCTGCCACAAGGCTCTATCCTTCAGGATTTGAGCACTGACTCATTTTCTTTTGAAGTTATTTGCGGGCGTTAGATGAAATTATTAATTTATCATTCTTCAGACAATGCTAGAAGATCTATTCATGAAAACTTTTTCACTTTTCAGAAATGCTGTAAACTCATTACTACTGATTCTCCGAGAACAGTTGTTTAAGAAACTGGGGGAGGTGATAAAATATTCTTTGTGTGATGCTCATTACTGTCCTGATTGGAAAACCTCACTTAGCCAGACATGTAACAGAGACAAGACAACATGATTTAGACAGTTTATTCAATATATCTGATAGTCAATCTGAACAAGTTCCCAGCAATGGAAATTTTCGGAGGGGAGGTAGGAAATTTTTGGAGGCTTTTGATAAAGGTCACGACTGATTAAAACAGCCTAAGAATGAAGGATTAACCATTAAAAATGAGTAAATCCCTTGGATCACTCACCTGATGTTTGCTATCCACTCTTGCAGGTTGCAGTCTGACAGGTTACAAAACATAACCCTAGGCCAGAAACCAACTCGTTGATTCTAAGAGAAGGAAAGAATATTTATGAGCAACTTGTCTAAACATATGAAAATGTTTTTTCAATTTTTTTGTATTTCATCTTTTTTCCATTTACATCTTTTATTTAATAAATCTATTCTGTGTTATTTTGGCAACACTGTCTCCATGTAAAACATATTTGATTTGCAACTAGCTACAAAAATATTTCCCAAGCACATTCCAACTAGCTGCAAGGATGATAATCTTACAGACATTTTTCTTTTTATGGGTTAATTATATTTATTTTTAGTTGAATTGCTGGGCTTATCCTTGGGAGCCTGTTGGATCCTGAAGATGCTTGCATTTGCTGTTGGGAATATGGCACAAACAGCAGCACTGAACTGGATAACATTTATCAAGGCTCTAACAGCTTTGTTGTTGGCGAAGAGCTGGGAATGCCATTTTCCCAACCCCACCTACAGATTTCAGGACCTAACAAGCTCTGGAACAAATTTTGCATTTCAGTTTTGTGAAAAAGATTTTATCTATTGCTGGAAACCCCTCCAGCACTATAGAATAAAAAGAGGGGGAAAAAGAGATAAATATGGTTTTATCTGATACGTGCATTTGTTTCTCCAAACATGGTTGAGCATAAATCATCCTGACTGGCCCGTGGCATTGCCCAACACTGTATCTGTGCTCCTACAGTGCCACAGAGCTGGTGTGGCCATGCCACCCCCAGCCAGGACAGAACCAGCTTGTACAAGCCAGGTCTGGCCGCGGCAGCGTGTCCATGTGAGCCCGGCTGCTCCAGGGAGATGCTCTGGTGGCTCAGTCCAGCTGGAGGATCCTTCTCTTCCAGGACATGGATGGTGCCAGTGGATCCTGATCAATGCAGCTGGAAGAGTCTCCTGTGATGGCTGTGCTGGATGGGACCTTTGTGGCACCATAATGTGGGTGACAGAAAACAGTTAATGGGAATCTCATCCTTTCATGATTAAAGGCACCACGTTCTTTTTCATAGGAAACACTTAACTTCAGATTGTGTAATTGCAATTTCCTCTCTATTTTTCCACTCTCTTTGATCATTTCCTATCCTTCTTTCTTGAGAGGAGATTCTGAACATTGTTAGGCAGCTTTTGTTTCAGATATTTACATTCAGTAACTGATACCCAGTGCCGAGTCTGCTAATGGCTTATTCAGGAAGGAATATCCTGAGTGTGAACTGCAGTGAGGCTTATATTAATCTTATGAGTTCCCAGCTAAAATTGATTTGCTATTTTCAAAGATTTTGATGAATAGTGCCACATTCAAGGAAACAAAGCATTAATAAAGTTTGAGTAAAAATTTCCTGATTAAATATTTTTCACAGGAACTGAAATCAAAGCTGGCTCCAGGGATGTGCTCAACATGCCAGTAGCATGTTGCAGGTGAGGTTTCCTGTTTGCCCATTGTTTGAGATTATGGTGCTTTAAAAACCTAATAATAGCAACAAGTTGGTGTTTTAATGTGTTGTAGGTGTCCCATCCTTGAGCCTACCCCTGCAGCCAGTCTCCGTGGCTCGAGAGCTCCAGAGCCAGACGTGGTTCTCATCCCTGTGCCTCGAGTGCAGCAAAGTGTGTGAACCAAAAGTGTTTCTACTCATTGCCTGGAGGGGTCCTGTGCGTTTATATTGGCCTAAGTCACACCAAAATCCTGTTCCCTAAACCTTGAAAACAAGTACTTTGGCTTCAGGAAAGCAAATGGATCCACAACAAATGGTGTAGCATTGCTTAATGGTTTCCTGACAAATCCCTGTCTCTGCTTTGGAGCTGTGAAAACAGACGTGGAGACTGCTCTCATTTCAGTCTCAGGAGGAACCTGACAGGTGCAGAGAGAGAGCTGGTCTGGATAATAAAGCCAGAGGTTCAGGCACTGTTAAAAAAGGCTTTCTGCACACTTAGCTCCACTGAGGACTGTCTGAGTGTCTCACTGCCATGAGAGGAGAGTCCTGCACTGCTGGAGTGTGTAGGGCTCACATGTGCTCAGCTCCCTGGAAAAGGTGAAGAACAGGGAAGGAAGGCAGGTTCTCCACTACCTGTGACTCCTCAAGGTCACAGGGACACAGAACAGGGGCAAGTGAGACCAGAAGATGATATTCTTGTTTCATTGAAAAGTCTAACAGAACTAAACAGACTCGATCCAACAACCTTAAAAATCCATGGATCCCCTCTTGCTCCAGCAGAGAGACAGAGCTGAAAGGGAGTATCTACATTAACCCCCCTTCTTTTCCTCTTCAACGAGACCACCTAGGTCCCTCCTCACAACTTGTCTAGCCTGCTCCTGGAGACAGCAGCCTGCAGTCTGCAGCTGTACTTCCCAGCCCTCACCCTTGGGAAGCCTTTTCTGATGTCTTGCCTAAAACTCTCCCACTTTAGTCTAAGCCTCTTGCTTTTGGCCCAATGCACTTGGGTGCAGAGGAAGGCTTTATTTGTAAAATACTTCATAAATCGATAGGAGGTAAGATGGAGTTTTTCTGCTTCCATTGTTACTTATTTACTTTTAACCAGAAATTTGGAGGATTTATGAACTTCCTCAGAGTGATTCAAACAAACCACACAGAAGAGCAATAGGTTTCTATGGAATGCTTCAGGGAGAAGTAGTTTCATGCACTAGTTAAACCTGGTGTGCTGAAGTCATGGGAAGTTTTGCCATGGAGTAAAACAGAGCCTGGACTTCAGCCAGTGAGTGGCAGATTTCATATTCATGTATTTGTGAGGCTCCACTGGCTCGTCCATCCTGAGAGAGCCTCAGTGTCTTCCAGGTAAATACACATAACAACTGTGGAGCCTCCAATGGGTCTCACTGAGCTATGGCCCCTTCACCTCCCTCCAGGGGAGAGACAAGAGGTCTCCTCAAAGCAGAGTTATTTGGGGCTTGATTGATTCACCCGATCTTGATTTTAAGTAGAGAAGGAAGAGCTGAGAGTGTAACTCTTACAAAGAGAACACAGGCTTGCAGGAAGAAATGAAGAAATACAGATTGTGGAAGAGGTGAAGATTCATGGCAGAGCACCAAGAGCCTCAGCCCCATCCACCCTTCACCCCAGGCACAAACCAAAAGTCCATCAGTCACAGCAGTTTATTCCTGTCAAACGATTCCAGCTCCCAGCAGGAACCACGGGACCAGCACCAAGCAGAGGAGGTTTGAATCACATGAGCTTATCACACAGAGGTTTCAGAAAGTTCACATTACAGAGGCCCAATGCATTTTACAGCTTACTTGAAGGAAAAGGACTGAAACATCCAATATATCTCCCATAGCCTGACAACCCAGTAAACACTCCAGCAGGATAACCATGATCCTTAGAACAATGGAAACATTTTAGTTAGAAACTGTAGAAGTTACAAGGCAAAGATTTATGTGCTGTGGGGCAAATAAATATTCAGTTCCCATTAATGTTAATGGGAGTTAAGTGGCTAATTCCCCACACATTATGCTGAAGATTTACTTCTTTGTGTTTTACAGAATAAATGAATTTATAGTCTTCCTGGAGGTTAAACCTGAGAAAAACAAAGAGCTCAGAGTTTACTCCATTTTTATGAGGTCATTTTTTTAAAGCAGGTTTATTCCCTGAACAGAAGGAAAGGTTAGAAGAGCACCAAGTTAAAGCAATCCCCTCCATGGGATGCCAGGGAGATTTGTAGCAGGCATTTAATCCAAACTCACAGACGGAGAGACACGCAAAGATCTATATAGAATGTCTTAATAACAGAAGCCGGAAATTTGTAACAATAATAAAGGCTGACATTTATACAGAGCCTTTCATCCACACATCTACAGCCTGGATTTTGCATTCAAAGGCACTCACAAAATTCTGCTGCAAACGACATGTGATTTCACACTAAGAAGGCAGAATTCATCAAATAGGCTGACTTTGACATTGGTGACACGGACAACATTGGGGCAGCTGTTTAATGCCCCTGGAAGGTACTTCAGCATGTTTCCATTTTGAAGCTTAGAGTATTCTCATTAAATTAAATTGATTTTTTCATGTGGTATAGACAGAAATGAGCACCCATACCTTGATGAACTCATACCTACGCCAGCACTTAACAGCCATTCCCTGCATCTCCATGAAAAAATCCCACAGCATTTGTCCTCTTTTTGTTATGTTCCAGTCTCTAAGATGACCCCATATATTTTCATTTCTGGCTAAAACCCATTTAAAGTCAGTTTTGTGAACAAGTTAAAAGTCACAAGGATCCTTTGCCCAAGATGTGAACAGTATGTCACAGTGTCTGTGCTCAGAGACAACCAAAGATTCATTCCAAACAAGCACATTTTTCTCTTCCTCTGTTAAGGACTGCTACACATTTGTGCCGAAACTGAGATTAGAGATTATGTATGAGACAATCACACATTTGTTTCCCTTTTGCCTGATCTGAAAAAGAACAGCTTCAGAAAGAGGGAGAGAAAAATTCAGGGCAGTGTTTTCAATAGGGCACAGTAATCTGCCACAGATAAGCAGCAGTCTTTTTTTCCTTATTCAAATGTTAAGCTTTCCCAGGAAAATAATATTTTCCCCTGACTGGTTATTCACTCATCTATAACTCCATGCAAACAATTTCTTTTCATTAGCAGGGTCACTCTCACAGCTTCATTTTGGTCAGACATTGCTTTCCTATTGCGTATATTGGTTTGGGCTTTTTCTCTTCTGGCAGCAAAGCAGCCTCTCTCAAGACCTTTGACAGTAAGTCCACACACTCATCTTTCATTAGGACTAAGCTCTCTCAGATCACTTTGTATTTATCAAGCCAAGAGCTGAGGAGGAACAGCAGGATCACATGGACTGGGCACCACCACCAGGTTCTCCCAGCACCCTGTACCAAGGCCAGACTCACTCTCCCATTTTCTGTGAGTGCAGAGGAGAACAACAGCAAGCACTGGGCCAGAGCACGGCATGAGGGACTGGATGCTCCCTGTCCCACCCAGGACACTGCTGCTCTTTGGGGGTTTTTCAGTCCTCAGTGACAGCCTCCTGATGAGGGGGATGGGAACTCGAGTCAGGCTTTGGAGGGTCTCTCTCTTCCCATCTCCTGTGAAAGCCATGCAGGGAGACCTGCCAGCCAACAGGGACACCTAAATTACATCTCATGTGGAGTGGTCTTCCCACAGCTAGAATAGATCCTGGAGGGAAAGAAGGCAGCAGAGACGAAGCAGGGCTGGAATGTGATTTCCTTGCATATTTGAAATGTTATTTACTATCTAGTAAAGCTGTTTTATAGCACCCTGCACTTTATTTTCAAACGCTTCTATCGGCACTCACTGTATATCAGTCACTATCTGATTATAGAAGTTTTCACAATGGTTTCCGGGCAGCTTTAAAAAGCTGCCAAAGAATTCAGTGCAGCGGAGGTTTGAACTTCATTGCTGTTTTTCCCCCCCCAAAAAAGATGAAGAACAAATAACAAAGATGGAAAAAATGGACTTCAATGACCTTAGTGAATGCAGTAAAGCCCAAATCATGAAAAAAAAAATGACCTTTTGGGGGTTGTAGAGTTCAGACAACCTGCTCACAACTCTCTGCCAGGGAATCATGAGATCTATAGCCCCTCTGGCTTCTTTATTAATTCTTGATGAAGAGCAATAAATAAATGTCCTGTCATTACCAAAAAAGCACGTATGAGACACAGAAAAAATATTAATTGTACTTAAAGTAGTCCAGTCAGATGGTATGTGTGCATCCTAGAGAGATGATGGACAGGTAAAGAACAAAGTATCTTCATTTGAAAGAGACAACGGACTCAGCCCATTTGTTTTTGCTGGCCACACGAGAATAGCATTGTGCCTGTACAGATTACTTTTACATTCTCTGCTTCTCCTCGGGGACAATACCTTGTCTTTTTAAGCCATTTAGTTGTGTTGATAATTTTTATTCTTTACACTAGGCTGTTAGCCAAGGCAAATGTTTGTGTTGTTTTAAAAACTTGAAGTGTATCACTGTGGGAAACTTAAAATATACAGATAACTTCAGAAAGCATTTTTGAAAAAAATTGTGATAATATCCCATGTTATTTCACTTTCCTTCTGTTAGCTTTACATGTAGCAGTGTTCAGTGCCTTCACTGCCTGTTTTTCTGTCCTCCTCCCTTCCCATTCCAAATATACGAAAATACCGATATGGTGACAATTGAACCAAATCGGTAACATTTCTGTAGCAACAAAAGTTACAGAAAAAATCAAAACCCTAAAACCAAATGTTATTTTTGTCTTTGAAAGAATGTGTGAGATATGCAGCTGAAATAAATAAAACACTTAGAAATGTGTGTATATTAAACCTTAGGACTAAACAGGGCTCAAAATAATAGAAGAAAGACAGGCAAAAATTAATTGAAAATGACAACATTAAATAAGACACAGACTCTGAATTCATAGAGAACATTGGTCTGAGCCAAATGCTACCAGTGCTCTGCTGGTGCTGCTGAGCACATGGGGACTCAAATCAGAAAGATGACAAGTTTGGCTTGTGAAGGCTGCTCATTCTAAGTAGAACAAAGTTAGATGGATGAAAAGATTCAAGGACTGCTCGGCACTCTCTGAGAAACTTGGGGGAAGGAGCAGAGTGAGGAGGATGGTGTCAGGGATGAAAGCAGAGGAGGATCTTCTACCCTGGGGTTAATTTCTACTGCCCACTCTGTCCTGGAAGTGGATCTTGGCAGGATCCTTCAGCCAGCAGGGTACAGCTCACTGTGAAAGCAAATACTGATTTAAGGGTGAACCCGACTGCAGAGCCTGGGTGGCAGATCTGAGCCAGCTTCACCCCGAGCTCCAGCATCAGGAATCACTCAGGCACTCACTGCCAGCCCAGCCCAGTGGCCTGGATGACCGGACCAGAGGAAATGGCCCCAGGCTGAGCCAGGGGAGGTTTAGATAAGTTATTAGGAAAAATTTCTTCACTGAAAGGGTGGTCAGGCCTTGGAACAGACTGCCCAGGGAAGCGGTGCAGTCACCGTCCCTGGAAGTGTTGGATGTGGCACTTGGGACTATGGTTTAGTGGTGAATATGATGCTGCTGGGTTAGCAGTTGGACTTGATGATCTTAGAGGTATTTTCCAAGCTTATTGATTCTCTAATTGTGTACTTCTGCCTCAATTTTCATGGTGAGGGCATTGTTGTGTGTTTAGACGAGCCAGGGGCTGTCCCGTGTGACGTGTATGAACGATTCATGGGTTAATCAGGTGGTAAGCGAGCCCCCAGGGTCCTCGAGCTAACGGTGGTCCTGTGTGGACCCAAATCTCTCCACCACCTTGTCCTCACAAGCCACTATAGCCTCAGCCCCACCTCCCTTTTCCAAGAGACACACGGAGGCGCAAGTCCCCACAGGTTTGTTGTTTTAGGGATGGATGACATTAAAGTGGGACGGAGTTGTGTACTGCAGCTTTAATAAGCATGTGCTTTCTATTTGTCACTGCTTAAGCTGCACTTTCATACACCCAGCCCAGGAGTCCTGCTGAAATCTGCAAAACATTTCCAGCAGCGCAGATGAAGGTCCCGAACCCTCCGCAGGCCGGGAGAGCATCTGGCTGGGGAGGCTGTGCTGGGAAGAAGTCATTTTGATGGAATTAAAGGAAATAGTAATCAAGGTTGTAGTGAGAGCTCTCTTCCTCCCGTTAATGTATTTTGTTGAACAAAGCACAGGAAGCTCTGACAGAAAGCTCCTCTGTGCTCCAGAGGCTCACGGCGCCCAGCATCCTTCGGCTTAGCACAAATCCCCTTTGACTGGGGGCAAAGCGGAGATCCTCCCTCAGCAGCACACAATCCTGGCCATGCCCCATTCCAGCCCCCCTTTTCCCACTCCAGGGATGTTTTTCCTCTTCCCTACACCTCCTTGGACAGATGATCTGTTGGTGGAATAAAAAGAAATGTCAGCTTTACCTCTTTTTCACTGAATTCCATCGCTCCAGCTCTCTTGCTGTCTGTAAGGGTGCTTGGAGTGCCTGCTTTTCAGCAATAAGCATTCCCTAACCAAGGTCACGCACACTTTCGAAGTGCCAGCAACCAGAAACTTTAAATAAAGTCTTGCTGAAGTAACCATACAACATCTTTTTCACAATAATCTGCTCATTGTCTTTCATGTGTTTGCTAATGAGCTTTACCTCCTGTGGAAACTCAATGGGCTCTAGCTGCACAATTTTCCAGGATTTGAAAAATCTATCAGTTTTGCTGGAAGGGGAGCTGGTGTTTGTTTTTCTGTGGTGAATTTTGTTTTTATTGCTCCAACTGCAGCTTCAGAAAATGAAATGTCTGTCAAAACAAATCAGGAGTAGGAATGCTCCAGACTTACATTTTTGGCACCGTTCTGCAACATCAAGTGTTCATCGTCTCGACTCTTAAACGCTGAACATGGTTAAAATGAACTTCAACATCAAGACTGAGTAGCTGTCCCATTAATTATGTTTCAATGTGTTGTAAGCTTCCAAAGTGGAACCCGAGGCCATACAGAGCTTTCCTGATGCCAAAGCCTGAGGGCTTCTCCAGCTCTGCTCTTGCTGCTTTAGTCACTCTCCACACATTCCATCCCCACAACTCACTAAGAGCAGAGGGGACTGGAGGAATCCCATTTTTGCAAACATGTGCCACATTAATCATATTCTCAGTGCCAGTGCTTGCAGCACTTACACTGGGAAGGAAAACACGCATCACCATGAGGCTTTTAGGTGTGCGGTGCAAGCACAAGGAATATTTGCAGGTCCCAACAAAGGCTCTCGAAGCACCACAGTGCAGTGAACTGAAGTATCTTGGATTATGAGCTGATTATAAAAGCAGGCATGTGAAAACACAGTGTGTTTTGTCTATGAAAATGAAATTATGTCAACTCTTAATTGAGCACAAGCAATTGGTGTGCCTAAGAGTTGGTCTGGTACATGTGTCCTCCTCAGCACAGCCCATGATTTGGGGCTAGAGCCTGCATTGGACACGATCTCTATGGTATTGCCAAATATTTTGAGTGTAGAAAGTCTTCAGGTAATTAGTAAAGAAATGTTGAAATGAGTGAAAGCTGCAGGATGAATAGCATTGTCATGGTATTAGGGTTCAATGCTGATAGTGCTGAAAGCTGGTCATATTCATGATGTTACTTATTAAAAATTAATTTCCTAGTGCATCATCATCATCATCATCCTCATCACCATCATCAATCAAATATCAACCATGAGCTACTAGTTGTGCAAAAACATGTGTGCTCAAGTTTGTGTGCCTCAGGACAGCCCATACAAGTTTTAATGTGCAATTTCTGTGTCCACAACTGAACAGGTGCCTTCAGAGAAATGTGGGTAAATACTTTCCTAAACAAAAAATAAATAATAGAAAGCACAGGTGGGCTGCCTTGTTTAATGTTTTCCATGTGCAGATTACAAAGTCCAGAGATTAATAAGGGGAAAATTATTCTATGTCAACACTACTGCAAGTTTTAAAGGGCAAAATCCTCCTGAGTCTGAGCTCAGCCATGAGAATGTTCCCTCCATGGAGAACCACAGTTCTCTGGTAATAAAATAACAGCGAGGATAATGCTTTGCACTTGCCCAGGGCTGCACGGGAAGTGGCAAACCGGGACAGTGCATCTACAGAAAAACAAACCCCAGGCTGGGCTCCAAGCCAGCTCTGCTGCTCACCTGCATCTGAAAGCAAGCACAAGCATTTTCTAAGAAACATTTTATTGCAGCATGAAGAATTGAAATGTGAAGATTCCAGAATAATTTTTTTTGTGATTTTAATTCATCCCCCCATGTCCACATGCATTCCGATGTATTTTTACCAGTACATATTGCTTTTTCTCCTTGCATTGCACATGTCAGTGTGGTGGCAGCTCATGCTTTTTAACCTGGTGCATGGCTGGGTCACACCCTGAGTCAGCTCTGGGAGGAGCCACCCTCCAGCTCTAGAGGGACACTTTGGACTGGGGGCCACAGGTCCAGTGAATTGGGGGCCACAGCTCCATCCCAGCCCCACAGCTTCCCTGGGCCCTCTCTGCTGGGTGCTGATTCCATGTCATCAGCACCATTCTGGGATTTAGGGGATATCCCAGACCAGAGAGTTAAATTTTGAGGTGGCCACAGACACCACCTCTGTCTAGATCTGTTGGGTGGATCATGGTGGCCACTCTGGCCAGGTCCTGCCCTCCAGCAGCACGAGGAAGGGAGTGTTGACACAAGGGGTTGTACATCACCATTCCCAAACACCATCCCAGGTGTTTGGTGTCCCAGCTTGGCTGGAACACGTGGAAGAAGATGGATGGCCAAGAGAGGCTCTGCTGGCCATGCTTCACCTCTGGCCATCACCCCTGAGGGTGCTCAGTCCCAGTACAGGTCAAATGGTCATCCCAAAAAATCAAGAGTAGCTATTTACTGCTCCCTCCCCTCTCTGCACCGTGCTGAGCAAGTGTTTGGACTGATAGAATATGCTTAATCTTAGGGGGAGAAGTATCTTTATTAGTTTGTGGCAACATTTTTCTTTCAACTTCCATTCACCAGGTTTTGTGTGCCTTTAGACGGTGTTTTATTACGATTTTTAGATGTTAACATAAATCCTGTTGTTCAGCATTATAGCTTCACTGATCTTATTTCATTAATTCTTATCTTTGCTCCTGCGGATTTTATTAATTTCTATCAGTATATAATTAGATTTTTAAGAGCCATCATTAAATTTCTAGCATTTGAAATAGTCTTCAGAGAGTTGCCCTGTAAATGTGACCATCTTTAAGCGCTTTTTCCCCTTAATAAGGAGTGCTGTAAGATCTTTTGTTTTATTCATGAAATGTCACATTCTCTAATATCACAGCACTACATCACATAACACATCCAGCTCTGTAGTAGTAAATCCCTTTATGTTTCTACATTGGATTGCAATTTGCAATATTAATGCTGCAAGTAACATTTAGTGACAACTGAAACTTTCAAAAGAACATACAATTTCCATTCCAGACACCCACTATCATTCCCAGTAATGGGAATCCTGTCTGAATGGATGCCTCTAGCAGACTTTAACAGCACGACTGTCAAAGCACCAGTGGCACTTGTGAAACCACAGCTATGCAGGTAATCCATGAATAGTGAAACATTTCCAGGAACTTTGACTTTTCCATTCCAAATCTTCATTTCTTGTTATTCCTCCAAAATATATAATAACAACAACAAAAATCATAATTGCAATAACAGTAATGAGCAATGGCAGAGTAACTCTGAAGTGTCCAGCAGTAATGCAGCAGTGCCCAACTACATTTCTGTATGTGGTACAGCAACTTGTCCTGTCTAAAAATACCAAAGATTTGACGACTAATCCCTTGATGCCATCAAAAGGCAATTTTGATTTTAGCTCTTGAAGGTCTCAGAGGTTTTCCCACTTCTTTCTGTGCCGGCAGGTTGCTGCCTTCCTACCAAGTGACCCATCCACTGCACCCTTGGTAGAAAGCCCTGCCTTCGGGGTTTCAAATCAGGCTTATCAGTCTCCTTTTACCTCACCAGAAACAGCCCAGGCATCTGCATATAAGCTGTTCCTGCTCTGCCTGCAGCTGGACTAATCTCTGAAAACGTAAAAGAGAAAATGAGGGGTAGATGTTGAACATGTGGCTGTTGAAATTTAGAAAAAAATGTTCAAATGAAGATGGGCCCATCCTCTCCTCCTCGCACACCTCAACCACAAGTTTAGATTTGTTCAAGTTCTGACTTTTCCCAAGGCCTCATCCTCCATTAGGAATTTTTATCGTTTCTCTACTAATTGTTTATACAATTAATATAATTGTAAATCCTCCCAGCTGCCCATGAGGTTCCCACAGCTCCCAGTTCCCATGAGACCAACATCCCACAGTCTCCGAGCATAGCCACTTTCACCCCTGAGATGGCTCAGGTCACGTTGGCCTCAGCAGGTCAATAATTCTGCTCTGGGTATCTGTGTTTATCCATTTCTTTCGCACCAAAAGGATGTTCCTACGAAGCCAACTGACCCCTGCCGTGCTGGGGGGAGGCACATTCAGTTCATCAAAACGTGCAGGTGAAGAGCAGCCACTGTCACAAAACCTGGCTCGGCTGTGCCAGCCCCATGTGTCAACTCTGCTTCTGTTCCCCTGCCGCTGAGGAAAGGTTGGCTTGGAAGGCTTTCCAGCAGAGAGGATTCCAGCAGAGAGGATTCCAGAATGCTCCAGGGTGTCTCTGGGGCTGCTGCAGCTGCTGGGCTGGCAGAGCTGGCTCCATCCTCCATGCTATCATCCCTGTGTGAAAATAGGGATGGGGACAGGCAGCAGAGCACCAGCCAGGAGGGCTCTGCTCAGCCCTGGGGCTCCTGTGTGGGAGAATCCTCTATCACTCCCCACAGGCAGTGCCTTGGCTGCTTTCTGCTGCCTCAGCAGAGAAACAAACCTACTACCTGGCCCAAAGTCCAAGGATTTAGCCCATAAATCTCAAGGCTTTAATTCCTTTCCTTTGATTTTTTTTTCCCTTCGCAGATGTTAACATTTTCCAAGCAGTTACATGTTACCTTGGTGAAGTGCAAAGAAAATAGAAACCATGTCTGAAGTGACACAAAGGATAAAGTAAAACAGCAGACACTGGTTTAATGCAGCAATCGAGATTAGATAAGGAGCATATGCCCAAGGCTGGATCTGAGAAATTAGCAGGAATGTAAAAGACATCTTTAGCACGTGTTTCTGATATAAAGTCACTTTCACTCAGAGGGCAAATCTGTTGTGTGCTAATACCAATATTTCCTTCCCTGATCCATCAGGTGAAAACATATTGGAAGAGGCAGGATAATAGCATTTCACCAGCAGCACAGTTCTCTTCTTGCTAGAAATAGATTTATTGTGCCTTCTCAGTCAAAACTGATAGCATCCAGCATCCTCCCATTTACCTCTCGCTGCTCCTGTCATCTGGCATTTTTCTATAAACAGACAGTGATTTAAGATTTCAGCAGAAATTAAATCACTTTGCCTGGTAGAGGATGGTAAGCTTTGAGGCTGTACAATCTTGATTATACAGATTTAACATGAAAATACACCATACAGCTAAAATTTGCTTCCTTTCTTTCCTAAAATTTAGCAATTCGGGAACACAGTTGTTTTCATCATCCATTGTCATGATAATGGTGATCAGGGAAGGACATATTAGCCATGCTTAAATTATTTACTTGGAAAAGTATGTTTTAATATGGAAACCCTATAATCAAATCTGGGAATAAAGGTTTTCATGTTACAGTCTGTAGCTGACATGTGGCAGTACAGATGTACCTGATAGTTCAGAGAAATCTGGGATTCTTATTGAGACCAGGAATCTCAGTCCCAGTTGCACTCGAATAAACAGTTTTCACTGGGAATCTTATGGGTTTGCCAGTTGAAATGAGAAAAGGATTATTTCCACTCCTGAGGGGCTGTGCAGAAGGGATGGAGGTTGTTCATAACACGCTGTGGATGCTGTGGATCCAACAGGCAGGGACTGCTCTGTCCTCCTGACTCAGCCTGTGGAGGAGTCCCAGCCTCCCTCCGTGGGAGTCTGGCAAGATGAGCTGTCTATTTTAGGGACTCAAATTAAAGCTAAACAGGAGAGAATACTCCTACAGACACAGACATTTCTTGCAAAAGAGTGGCTGAACAACTGGACCATTTCTGCGATTATTTCTGCGTATTTTTCAGTTATATCTTGTAGAGCCTCCGTTGTTTTGCAGTGTGGTTAAACGCGTGCATGAGGCATCCAACCCACCTGGCCAGCCCCAAGCACTGCTCTCAGACCACTCCTCTCTCTGAATTCCCAGTTTCATGTCTATATTATTCTTGTATGCAGGAATCAAATGACTCCTGTAGCACACAGGTTTCCACAAGGCAGTCATTAACCTCAAATATGTGATGCTCACCTGATGCTGCTTCCAACATGTCAAAATCCCAGGGCTGGAATACGAGACTTCTCCCTTCTCCCTTCCCACTAAAGGGCATCACAATCCATTTTTTATAAGTTTGTATACTCCCACACAGCCAGGGCAAATGTGGTGCTGCTCTGGTGTGTGTGTATCTCCTAAAAGAAATTATTTTGCCAAAGAAGCCCCACAAATTATAGCCTAAGGCATAAAAAAGAGAGATCTAGATCCCAACTCAGATTTAGATGTGAACACACTGTGATCAAAGATCTTGGAACTAAAGATAATTATACCCTACTGCAACGATCATTGCTGCTTTAAAAATAAATCAGGCTGGTTAGAATCTTTTCACTGAAAGCATTTCCAAAGCAAAAAAAATGGGAGTTGGATCCAATACAATTTTTGGAAAATGTTATTTTTTAAAATATTAAAAAATATATTAGAAATCTGCAGATTTTTGTATTAATTATATTTCCACTTGAAGCAGAGATAATGTTGACATTTGGTTACCTTTAGAAATCTCCCACCAAACCTTTCAAGTGAAAAAAATGTAAGCAGAAAATGTTCGGTGAAAAATTCTAGAAGGAAAAGAACACAGCCTGAAAAAAAAACAGAAAAAAGAGCATGATTGGAGAAAAATAAGCTTCTAAATTAATAATTATAGGATTACCTTTCATTTATAAAAGCACAGGTTTTAAACAGACATCAACCTTTAAATGTCTGAGCCTGTCATGTTGTCACCTGTAGGACTGTAGCTCCACCATTGGTGACACTGTCTGGTGACACACCGGGGTTCTCAAGTGTGAATATCTCACCACACGAGTTAAGGAAATTATTCCTGTCATGCACAATACCTGCATTTTATAAATTACATGGATGAAAATTGAAATTCCTGATTACTCTAAGCACAAAATTACAGGGATAAATTTAGCAGCTCTCCAGATTTTCAGGGTTCCTACACCATCAATCTCTCTCTCTCCTCCTGTTATTACCACATTAAGCTAATAAGCCCATAGCCAGGAGAACCATCACAAACAGAGTCAGCTGGTAACTAATATAAATAATTTATTTCAGTTCTGAGATTAATCAATAGATGACCTAATTTTTCTAGCTGAATTTCCCTCTATGTGCAGAAACTGCAGAGAATCTCAATGGCCACTTCAAAATCCTATTTAAAAATTGAACACTAGAGATCATATTTTCCAAACCTGCCCAGTCTGTCTCTCCTAATTAATGATGTGGTGGACTGAAATAGATTGCTGTGTATTCTGCAGAGTGTTGCTTGAAGTTTGACTTGTATGAGTGCCATTGGCTTTCACGGCTGTTGCCATGAAAACTCCAAATTGTTATAAAAAAAATAGATGCCTGTGCAGCAGAATAAAGGCAGAAGTAGCAAGTAGAAATGAATCTGCCTAAGCAAGTGTGCCACCACTGCTGTGCACCAAAGGCTGCTCCTCCAAACTGGGCTCCAGCCAACAAGAGAAGTGACAGTGATGAGGTTTTGTGCCGTTTAATCCTCAGCCCTGAGCTCGCAGCAGAATTAGCACCAGCACCTTTCAAATCTACCCAGCAGAAGGAAGAGTGTTGAGTCATTTTGCAGGAGAAGTCAAAAACCGACCAGCTGAGAACACTTGTGATCATAACCCCTCCTGTGGCCCTTCCATGGCCACCTCAGTGTCCCCATGAGGAGGCCAGTGGCCCACAGGAGCTGGCAGCTTCCACAAGAGCAACATGTGACCAGAGATTCTTTTTCTGGTGGATCTTTTCATAACCGAGTTCTGTTTGAAACCGTCCAGCTGCAGAATCTTGGCAAGGGGGCTGCTCCACAGCACAGGCACTAACTCAGCTGTCACTCTGGACACAGGGCGTTTGCACAGTGGGACATCTGCACTGATGGATGATGTACCCAAACACTGTGTCTATGTAATAAATGCATATGAGTGAGTAAGCACATTTCATTCCCAAACAAAAATCTTGCCTAGGAGGATGAGAAATCAACAAGCACACTGGGGGAGAGAGGTCAGGGGAGGAAGCTTTTCTCATTAACCCTTTAGCTTCTGAGAAGCTGAAAAGAGTAGTCACTTAGTCAATGCACAGAGAGCTGAAGATCTCCATTGCCTTTCTCCTTTCCATCCATACCGGCACCTAACAAGGCTGATATTGCAAAACATGTTGAGACTTCATGTAGGCAAGAACCACTGGGGTCAGTGCCCACAGATTCTGGCATATTCTGGCCTTTTGGTCACAGTTTTGGCTCCTGCCTCTGAGCCACAACGTGCAGCAGAGCTGTGACAGCATTGCACCTCTATCAGTCCATACATGATTTAATTCAGCTGGTGCCTTAAGTAATGACCCACACAGATGAGTGGGTGGTGAAACCTTGCACACACATGACACGGTCAGCACATCCTCCAGATCCCACTGGTCCCTCCAGAACCCTTGGGGTTTGTTCCACCAACACAGCCCATCCACCTGCGTGCCACAGTTTACTCTATTGCTTGGGAATCCTGGTGTCCTTTTTGCTTGGGTTACAAGGCACAGCTCCATGTACAGCCAGTGCCTCTCTTTACAGATCCAAATGCCCTCAGAACAGTGAGTTATCCGGTTTTGAAACAATCTGTCATTTACTTCACCACTGCTTATCCTTCTGACAATGTTTCTTCCTGCAGACCACAAGGAGAAGCCTGGCTTTCACAGGTATCCTAAATTCCCAGTCCCTGCAGGTCTTCTATCCTTTTCCTCCCCAATTTTTGTGTTCCATTTCAATGGCTTCTTAGGGAGGGGCAAATTCTCTCTCTTCTCTCCCTCAGCACATTGTCTTCCTCTTCCCCATCCCACTGGCTGAGGCAGGAAGGGAGCAAGGCACCAAGAGCAAAGTGAGCCCTGAGGCGTGCTGGCACAGGAGCAGCCCTTTCTGCTGTGTGCTATGCCCAGAAAGTTCTCTCCAGCCATCGGGTGGTCCAGGAACCATAATCTGAGAAACACTGACAGGGAGAAACAGGCTTTCTCTGTTCCACTCCAACACCATTTGGTGTTTTCTCTTACAGGCTGTTCTCTCCACCTCACTGCACAGAGAAAACACCCCGGAGTATCCTGTTCAGAGCCACTTCCTTGCCCTACATCCCAGTGGATGCAGCTTCTGAAAGGAAGCAGAGTCGGCAAGGATGGAGCACTTTTGGGAATCATTCCCAGCATATGGAGACTGCATTCTGCAGCAAGCAAGGGCAGCTCCCGCAGCAAGTGGAAAATGGGCTTCACCTCCCTGTGGTCTCCCTGTGGTTTGCTTCCCTTGCGATATTATTTTTGAACAGCAGGCAGGAGCTCTGCGCTTCTTGTTCTGTTTAGTAAATGCAATAACCAAACCTGGCCCACTTCTGGGTGGTCCTCGCGAAATACCCGAAATCCACGCCAAGGCCATGTGATATAATAATCATAAGAAATACAGGGATTGCTTTGACAGATACCTCAAAATCAATTTTTCAGGAAATGGGATGTTTCAACCAACGTGTCCGTTCCATAAGGATTTTTTTCCCCCTATTTCTTTTACTTATCCAGTGCCTCTGTCCTTCATTCCAGTAAAGCCAGAACTACCAGCCTGGAAAATGAAGATCACTGGTGCATGATGCTTGACTTGGTCTTAGGCTGGTAGACGTTAGACTGCACAAAATGCCTCCCAGGTTAAGGAATTCAGATCCGGATTGCTGGGCAGCCCGACTGCTTTCATGACCAAGAAAAAGAAAGAGAGATGTAAAAAGCCAGCCATAAAAAGCCAGCCACGAAACCCAAACGTAAGCATGGTTTCCTTTTATTTTCCTGAATACTTTGTGGGTACAGTCAGTGCTCGGGGACTGATCCGGGCGGGCAGGGATGCGGAGCACGGAACTCTGCCCGGCTGCCGGGGCTGTGCCAGCGGCTCCCTGGCAGCCGCCGCTCCGTCCCTCCGCGGGGCCCCTGCGCTCCTGCTTCCCAACGCGCTCCAGCCCCGATCCCGGTGCTCCAGCTCTGGCCCCGCTCACCCACATCTGCCCCAGCCCCAACAGCATCCCTGCCCTCCTGCCTCTGCAGCAGCTTCTGGAACGTATCAGCCCGCGGGGCGCAGAGGGAGGATGAGATGGGTTAAGGGAAAGCAGAATAATCCCTTCTGAGCTGAGCTGTGGGACCAGGAGCAGAGGCTGCTCACGAACTCTCTGTGCTGCTCGGTCCCTTGCAGAAGCAGGGTCAGATCATCAGCCAGCTCATCTCCCTGCCCATTGGGGATGTCCCTAAAAGTGCTTAACTCTGAGGGAAAACAAACATTACATTGCATCACTTACACACTCCTTCCCAACTACCAGCTATTAATGATGTTGTAACATCTTTTCATTCACAGCTTTTTGCTACTGCGCTGTATATACACAGTCTTTTCTGGGAGGACAGGAACCCAAGCCTCTTCAGATGAAGAGGACAGGCTGGCCAGAGACACTGTAGTAAATTCCTGTTCTGATAGCAATCAAGGCAATAATTATTTGGAGCACAAAGTCTATTCCTTCTTAAGGGCCTGATCCAAATCACATTACGTCAGATGAACTTTTCCATTTTCTTCATGTGCCTGTGCAACAGCACCTAATTGGATGTCTGTGCTCTTATTTGTCACTGCCCTGATTTAATTAATTGCCATAGAATTAAAAATACTGGTTTAATTCTTGCTCACATAAATATCAATCATTCTTGTCTCGTTTCATAAACACAGGCCCTAATTCAAGTACCATAATTTTGCACTGCAAACATAGCCAAAAAGGTGATAAAGGAGAATTTCATGATCTGTATGTTGGATGATACAGAAACAGCAGAGCACATGATCAAAGCAGAGCAGTGTGATTGATTTACTCCCAGCTGCTGCAATTTTTGTGAAATGTGTCTCGAGAGATGGGATCCCATGTAGGGAGCAATTGGTGCCAGGAAGAAGCAATCACCACTGCAGGAGATACACATCCTTCCACTGCTCCTGGCATGGATATCCATGTGGATAGACAGTCACTGGATGCCCTGTCATCTCCTCCTGACCTGGGAACCCAGCTGTTAAACTGTGCTTACTGACAAGCTCGGGGTTCAACAGGCACACCCCGACCCCACAAAACCTTCCACCCACTTTCACCTGGCACTTCACAATCCTGCTGCCCTTTCTTTGCCACATTGCATTCTCACAGAGCTGCCCCTGCTCTCCCAGCATGTAAATAATGTAAAAGAGACTTTTCTTGTTGTACTCAATTACTGAGGGAAATGGATTTATGGTTAATGGACCAGGTGGGACTCGGGAGATGTGACTTCAGTTCCCAGCGCTGCCACACACTTTCTGCACAACCTCAGCTTCCCACACAGCCTTGTCACATTCCCCCAAGGCCAAAGGAGAGGACCAGAGAAACAAACATGATTTCAAACAAGCCCAGGGTGCTGAACGCCCTGGCACAGGGGACACCAACACACTGCTGCCCACACACGGCCCCGTGCAAGCGGGATCACAGCCCGAGCCGAGACACTGCAGCCCCTCCTTGTCCTCAGCAAGGAAACTGCTCCCCAGGATTCCTGACTGCAGTGATTCAGTGTCTGTTCCCCTTGCACCACCTCGGACCGAGCCAGCCGGGCCACAGGGACGCCAAGGACAAACTGCGATGGAGGGAGCACGGGCGTGAGGACAGAGAAGGACTTGTGTAACTGCACAGGCAAAGGGTCAAAGCCTTTATTAAAAAAACCTGTAAACAATTAAAGTGGCCATGAATACGGGAGGTAGGAGTGCAGCATTAATATTTAGGGGAGCGGAGGAAGGAAGACAGAGAGATGAAAGCTGAACACCTTTTTGAACCTCAGCCAAAGCTTTATCAACCATATAAATAAGAGAACATATCCTGCTCAGCAAGACACGTATTCGCCCTGTTTCATTACATTCTGTTCTGTCCTCAGTCATGATGGATCCTGCTGAGACTCGTGTTTAACAGTTCCTTCCTGGAGTGGCTCAAGCAACAACAAGAAAAAAAATATTGTGAAAGTCACGCCCCATTGAAATTGCATCCTAAAGGGACCTGGTGAGCGCGGTAATTACCAGAGTGACTGGGAGCACCAGGGCCACGCTTGGCTCACAGGCTGCTCTACGTGTTAAAATTAAAAAGGACTTTAAGCAGATGCAAGGAAAGTGGAAATTAGGGACCAAAGTGTAGGCTCAAGAGCGATTCATCATTCCTGATAAGGAGCCATTAGGCTGGACTGTGACGGGAGCAGAACCAGGGGAAGCTGGCAATTTTAAGCTTACAAATGCAGAGTAATCCCCCTGTTTTCAGATAATGGAAAACTGCATTAACCTTGTGATGTTTCCCTGGCGGCTCCAGCACATTCCCCCTCTTACCAGCCTCTCTGCTACTTTTTTTTGCACCCTCTGATTTCTACAGATTCTGATTTCCACTCTCCATGGCCAATCCCAAAAGGTTTGGTAGGCGAGATCTGAATCCAGCCCCATGTTATTTCAGCCGGAACAAGATTTCTGGCTTGTTTTAGCCATCAGGATAGCCTTGACATGCTTTGACTTGCTTGCACCAAAAATGTAAACAGCAGCCCTAAGTAGAACAATTAACATTGTGTCTCTGCAGATGTTTGTTTCCCTTGAAGGAGCTTGGAATTTGAGTGGGGAAAAGCAGGGTAGGCAGCGAACAGAGGCTAATGCAGTCTGGGGCAAACTTCCCAACTGGAGTTTTATAAACAGCTCAAGCTGCTTCCCTTTCTATCAGTGATGTCACTGCTAACCTTAGTTTAGGCTGCAGCATTGCTATCCATCATCTGCCAGCTGCTATTCCTTCCCCACTGTATAGCAGCAGGAATATGTGAGGGCGGCCGGAATCCTGAAGAGTTTCAGCTTCATGCGAATGGAAGCCAATAAGCTCCAGATTCCCTGGATTTTTCATACAAATTATCTCACCCAAGTCTGCAGATAATGCTGTCTAACAGTTGTAGGTTATAATTTCCAAACAGGGAGATAACCTTCATCGTGAAGCAAAAGCAAAAATGCCATTAGCAGATAGAGAGGTGATTTAACTCAACCTAGCCATTTGCTCACAAGTCTGAATTTATGTCACCAGTTGTGATGAAATGAGTGTTTTCTTAGACAGATATGGACGACTAACACAGCGCAGAACTCGGCAATCTTCAAAGGACTCTGAGTTTTAAATTCCCTGGCTAAAGTCAAACATTTGTCTTTCTTATCACTTTCACTCAAAGGATGTGTTTTTGCAATATTACATCAGGTTCATTTGCCAACAGAAGAGGCCAAAAGGTGATGTCCAAGAGATGAATGCTGCCTTCACTTACATGACAGTAACCCATCAGCTGCACTGGTATTACTCTGGGATTCCAGTGAAGGACTTGACAGCAGGACCATAACACCCTGCTAGGACATTTCTTATATCACCATTGCAAGAGCTCCATAAATCCAGCACTTTCCAGCTGAGACATTTCAGAGGAGAGCTCAAAGTTGAGGTGGTCAAACAGCCAGTAAAGAGGTGACCAAACAATGAACAGCAGTAGGACACTCGCTTTCTTTCTCCTGCCAAAGAATCTTGTTAGGTCAGAGTAATACTAAATGCAGAGTTATTCTGTGTCTAAACCTATTTTGTCTGCAATTATATCCCTTTGCAGCATGAGACCCGGAGGCTTTGGGAGCAAGACACATTCTTTAACAGATCACTTGCATTTTCTCATTCTCTTCTCAAAATGCCAGCACCTTGGCTGCTCTTGTATCCTCCTTTAAACTGTTTCTGAGCCAATCGTGTAAGATTCCTTGCAGTGCTGCTCTCATCCCTCGACAGGCCATGAAAATCAAAGCAGATTTCATTTGCTGTGGAAGCAGATGTCTTGCGAAAAAGCTTCTGTCTGTTTAGCAGCATGGCAGATTCATTCCTCCAACAGTCAAAAGGCTTTAATTTAGTGAGGTCACACAGTCAGAAATTGGCCAATTGAATACTCACCAGAGAACCTCTGCATAAGCCTGATGTGATTCTACAGGACAGAGAGGTACATGCAGCATCAGGTAGAATATTAGAGCATCTCTCATTACTCAAACACAGTGAGGTGGTTTCACTGCTGAACATTGTTTTTATTACATACAGCAAATGCTGCTGCATCAGTTTGACTTTCCTGCAGCCTCCCGTGGGGCTCACAGCAAAGGCAAACGAAGTGAGCAAAGAGGGATCGTGGGTCCAGACTGCCTCAGCCGCAGGAAGGGCTGAAGGTGAGTGACTGCCTTATGCAATACATGACTGCAAATCCTGCCCTGGTCGTTTGCCACTTTCCTACCAAGATAAACAAAACATGCCCCTACTCAGTTCATGCAGTTTTCCACAATGCCCTGAACTCTGCAGGTGACAGCCTGGGTGAGGGAACAGAGACAGCTCTGCACACACGCTCATGGGATTGCAATACACGATTGTGACAGGTGGGGATATTTGTCAAAGCTATCTCTGTACTGAAGGATTTGAAATGTTTCTTACCTGAGGCTACCTGCCAATAACTACTGCTATTCTTTGCAGCTGCAAACACCTTCAAAATGAAGGCAAAGTTCCAGCTGAGTGTGATGTTCAAACTCCAGCTCCAGCGTTAAGGTATGTGAAGAATTCATTCAACCTACTCCTGCATCTTGCTGAACAAAGATGAGTTGTTTTCATGCCCATAGTTTCTGGACAGTTGTGTCAAACCTTTGGCTATACCTAACCAAAGACCTGCCTAAACCCAGATGCATCACTGGGCAAGTGAGGTTAAGTCATGTCAGTGTCTCATATCTCCTCAGTGATATTAAAGAAGGCAACACTCTTTGCATCACAAGCAGCCAGCTTTGTAGGTAGAGACAGACAGATCAACTGGGAATACTGAGGCAAAGATGACCAGAAGGCTTCTGCATGGAAGAACCTAAAAGAAGGCACTCTAACACAGTGAATTTAGCCATTACTAACACTTATCAAGTGCATCATTAGAAACAAAATCAAAAGTAGCTGTAATTCCAGTCTCTGCACTCCCTGTCTTCAAAGAGCTTCCAAAGGCAGCTTGAATTCTTCACCCTGATGCAGGCGTGCTCGGAGTGACATCGGAAGCCACTGCTGAGAGTCGCTGTTATCACAGCCCTAGCTCCCCACGCTGGCAGCAGCAGGAACGCGGCTGTAACTGGATCTGTCCCAGCCCAGGAGAGCCTGGGCAGCCCCGCTCCCTGCTCCACTGCACAGCGGATATCTGCCCTGCACACCAGCTATAGACTTGATGAAACATTATCATACGTGAAGGACTAATTAGGTGTGCTGGGCCATTAGCCATCTCTGAACATTGACTGATGAAAAACGTAATTAATGGCAGCTTTCATAAACAGACTGCAGAATGGAGAATTGAATTAAAAGGAAAACAGCTGTTGCTAATGGAAATAAGGGCCATTTCTTGATTAAAATATCTGCCTGTCTTTCCGTGGGAGTTTTTCCAGAGTGGTGGGATGGAAGAGTGTAACGAGATCCGGGAGCAGAGAATCTGCAAAGCTTCCTGCTGAAGAAAGTACAACTTCTCTGGCTGGTGAGTCACAATGTTTTCCTTTTGCAGATTGGAGCAGGGGAAAGAACCATACAAATGCTTTGTTCATCTTGCTGCCAGTCTGAACAGCTTTATAAACCTCGGGGATCAACCCTGACATGTAGGAATCCAGCTCAGCTTTAACATAATGTGATATTTCATTTTACATGAACCCACAGATATAGGAGGGTCCAGAATTGAAAAGCTACTTGCTAAGGCCCTATGCAGTAGCACCGAGCTCTGAATCCAAGAGGCATCTCCACAAATCCCACTTAAGCACATCTATTGATTCTGACACCAAACTGCAGTGGGAATACACAGCTGAGAACATCTATCAAAGAGAGACTTCCATCCAGAGACAGCCACTAGGGACTCAATAAAAGTTTGGTGACATGAGTGAAAAGGTCTGAATGATGGAAAATGTCTGAATCAAGATTTTTTCAGGTCATGAGGCCTTTCCTTCATGCTGTGATGACTCTGATCCCCTCTGACAAGAAGCACTGCAGGATAAACCTACAGTACGGAAGAGTAGACATCCAGATTTTCATAGAGACTGAGCAACACAGCTTCATCTGCCCCCTGTGACAGAAATCACACAGCAGTGGGGTGAAAGGCTTCTTACTGAGTTTCTGAAGCCATTTACTTCTACATTTACTTCATTTAGCGTAAAAATGTTCATTGTGCTTCCAAGTGCCACTGGGACCTGCCTGGCAGCGGATGTGGCCTTCTCAGTTTTACCCCGTGTGTTTGAGTGTGTCCTCTCCACGGCTCAAGGATGCTTTAGTGTCTCTTCATATAAAGTCTTGAATGATGGGTTTGATTCCCTGGGAGGGCACATGCTGCAGATGAATTTTGGTGCTTCACTGTTGAGCTGCTCTCTGCAGATCTGCAGCCCATTGTGTACCTGGGGCAGGAGAGCTCTGCTCAGCTGCGCCAACTCCATCAGTCTTGCTCTGCCTTGTTCAAAATGAGAGATCTGTTCCATCACCGATGCCTGAGAGCTAAGCCCTGGAAATCCCAAGCCCCACGGAGCCTGCTGACAAGGAAACACACACTCCATCCCACCTGTGCCCTGAGGAATGAAGGCGCATGAAAGGCTGCGTTCAGGCCGCGTTATCAGATTCAAAGAGGAAACTAAAGAGAGAGAAAGGTCTGAAAGATGAGCCAGACGGGAATGCCTGTTGCTTTCACCTTTGATCCACGTGGTGCTTTGATGTGGTATTTCAGTCCTTCAGACGAGGTAACTTACCCCAGTCTGCAGCTCATGGCACCTCTGATGGATATAAACGAGGCAGCAAGCCGAGCTCCTGGGCTCTCGCTGAGGCGCTGCCAGTCAGAGGCATAATTCAGTCCCAGCTCCCTTCCTGTGCCCATTTTTTTCTCTGCCTGCAGAGTCTAAAAGGAAATTCCCTCAAATAAATACAAAAGCATTTGATGTTCATCTAACGGCATTTCAGAGAAAGGAAGCATGAAACCACACAAGTTATTCATCTCCATAAAATGGTTTTATCAGGACCCAGAACACAATTCCTTAGCCTGAGGAGGTCTGATCTTCTTTGTGAGATGTAAATGCATGACATTCTGTGCAGAATGGGTGCTGCTTAAGAACCCAGATAGATACAGAGCAGGCATGTGGGAATGATCAGCATAAAATATTTCCTTTTAATGATGTGCACACTTCTGCTCCTTTGAGGGAGAACAGTATGTGAAGTGAATACTTTATCACATTCTTCTAGTGATATGGAGGTCTTGATCTGCTGGTGAGGGCTCAGACTCAAGTGTTATTTGTGTCACTCTCAGCCAAAGGTTTGCCTCTCCATTGCTCTGTGCATGGAAAACCCTGTGCCCAGGTTTTGCCACCAGCAAAATAGAAACAAAGTCCATGTCCATGTGGTCACCATTTGGGCAATGACCTGAGCCAGAAAAACAGGCTCCAAACTTCCTGGGGTTTGCTCTTCTCTGCAGCCAACAACAGAAACCTGTCCCAAAGAACAGAAAGAGAGGTATTAGTTTAAACAAGCGCTCTTCAACGTGCACATGAAACAATTCCTGAGAAGGGAGCAAAGCTGGAGCTGTTCTTACTTGCTACCTCCTGTACAGGCTTTAATTGCACATTATTCATTAATCCATTGCTCTTCAGAGCAAACAGATCTGTTTCAAGACGCTTGTATTACATAAAAAGCCAGAAACCCTTCTGGATGAGTGTGTGTGTGTACACATTCACCCAAGGGAGCATCGCTGGTCCTCGCTTCCCTGTGCAAGTGCTGTGCTAGAACTGACAGAAATTAGTATTCATTGCATGGCTTTGTTGGGCTGGTTTTGACATTGGTTTTACAAAATCCACACGGGAACCCCAAGATAATCACCTGGAACACTCTCAGGAATTGCACTTGGAGGGAGATGGGTGGGTATCTGCAGGACTGCTTGGAGCTACAGGAGGCAACTCACCAAGGTGTGGTTCATAACAGGAGGGACCTCCTCTCACCTCCCAGCATTTTGTGCCTGCTGTCACCCCCCTGTGTTTGCTCTGCTGTCAGACCACATGAAGACGAGATATGCAGTTCTGGGACTACAACCGCACTGACCACAGTGATACGGTTTTGTGGTCAATTGCACATTATTCATTAATCCATTGCTCTTCAGAGCAAACAGATCTGTGAATGATGTGGACAGCATCATTCTATCGCTGGGCCATGAAAACAAGAAGAAACTAACCACTGTGCTGCAGGAGAGGGCAAATTCTCCTTGTCCAGGGGTTTGATCTCTGTAACACAGCTGCCACCATGCTTAAAGAGGGAGAAAGGTTATCCAGAAACAGAAATGAGGGAGAGAAAGGTGAAGAAGCAAATGCAAGGAGCACAGAAATGTGTTCATGGGTCCCTGTCACTCTCAGACTGCACATTCAGGAGAATCAAACTCAGCCGTTGCTCTGTTGTTCTTCAGCAGCTCCGTTGTTTTCAATCGATAGGAATGAATCCTGGTCCCGCAGGGAGGAGAACGGGGTAACTGGTGCAGCAGGGAGACCTTTTGAGCTGGATCTGGAGCCAGACTAACAACTGGCCAAAGTCATCTCTGATAGAACAGTGCCAAAACCAGCTCAGCATTCTTCACCTCCCCTGAGCTCCAGCAGGGACAAACCTGGCTGGGCTGTGCTCAGCCTGGATAATCCAGCTGCGGCAGGACGCGAGCCCAGCAAACCCATCGGCGTGGCGGGCACTTGCCAACCTGACACGTCTGAGTTCGTGAACTGCAGCTGGTGCTGGCCCCGGGGCCCATTTTCCCTCGACATCCCAAGCAAAGCGAGTCAGGCCTCACCACAGCGCCTGGGAGACCACGGGCAGGAAGGGATCAAATTTTCCAGTTTTGCCTCAAGTGTGTCACCACATCAGCACACAACTGCTTCTCCTCATGCCAGTGTGTTGTGTCACACCTCATATTTCACACGATAAAACACAGCCCAGTGATGTGAGTCCCTTCTCTTGCCGGACGACTGGTATTTATGGAGATAGCAATTACCAGGAAGCCAGGATTTAGGGCACGCAAGGGCTGGTGGTGGCACAGAGCCCTTGCTACTGGTGGGTGGGATTGCTTTACCTCTCCCTGAACTCCAGCCAGGCCACTCAGCACATCTCCAGCCACAAGAAGTTTCCAGCTGTTTTGGTTTGAAGCACCAGAGGAGGGGGAGAAGCGGGGGAGGCTCTATCAGCTCTTCCCAGGGAATGTGGTTCAGTTCCTCACACCTCATCTTTGGTCAGGAAACTGAGATGGGGATAGGCAAAGCTGCTGAGCCTACTTAGACAGAATACCTCAAGAAAACAAGCGGAGCCAAATTATGTCTCACTAACTTCTCCCGGCCCAACACCTTCCACAGCCCTGCTGCTGGGAAGGCAGGGCAGCACTGGGACCTTTTCCTTGGCCCCCGCTGTGGAACAGCTCCTGGGCTCTCACATGCTCTCGTGCTCAGTGGTGGGGAAAGCCGCTGCAATGAGTTGGGACATGGAAGCACCAAGAACAGCAGATTCAGGCAGATCCCAGATTCCACATTCCTTGTGCCCAGTGTTTCCTGCTGCTGAGTGATTCTGACAGCCTCTTCTATGGATTTGAAGAGGGACACAGTGGAGAGAAGCCAGGGTGAACATTCCCATGCAAGGAAAATGAGGTGGCTGTGTCAGAGTAACTGGCACCGGCTGGATCCAGCCCTCCCTTGGGTGCAACAATTCAGCCACAGGTCTCTGGATTTTTCCTGCAACTCAGCTCAGGGTTTCAAGAACCCTGAGCCCTCTGTGGTTAATGGTGGATGTACTCCCAGCATGCTAAAGCACAGCCAACAGGCACTGGACTACCTTTCCCAGCAGGGATACAACAAAGGGAGCAGAGCACGGAGATGGGGCCCCATATCCTGGAGAGCAAAGAGCCCCCCAGATCAGCCTACACGTGGCAGCATGGAGGTGTGAGGTCAAAATAACCCTCTGCCCACTCTGCCCACTGCTGACATCATTCACGTCCTGATCCTCTCCCAGCAAGGGGGATGATGGGGGAGTTCAGGGCACGGGTCATTGAAGGGGGTATTCACTGTCACTGCAGAGCAGCTGGAGCCCACGGACAACAGCTGAGGGGTCCAGGCCTAAAGCCAGGCAGGGGGACATCAGGGGGAGGTGAACTAGAGGAGTCTGTGCTGTGTGAGTCATTCAAGACTGGGCATCCATGACTCCAGAGGGATGAAATGAGGGTAGCTTGGAGAAAAAACAATTGTTGTGTCTAAACCCAGCAGGCAGCAAAACACCTCCCAGCCCTCACTCAATCCCCCGTGGTGAGATGGGGGAGAGAACTTAGAAAAGGTAAAACCCATGGGCTGAGATAAAGACAGTTTAATAGCACAGAAAGGAAAGGGGAAATAACAATAATGATAAAAGAATACACAAAACAAGTGATGCACAAAGCAATTGCTCACCACTCACTGAGCAATGCCCAGTCAGTCCCAAAACAGCACCCACCAACCCCTGGCTAACTCCCCCCATTTTTTTTGTCCAGCATGCTGCCACATGGTCTAGAATATCCCTTTGGTCTGTGGGATCAGCTGTCCTGGCTGTGTCCCCTCCCAGTTCCTTGTGCCTCCAGCCTCCTTGTTGGCAGGGCAGCAAGAGAGGATGAAAAGTCCTTGGCCACTGCTCAGCAACAACTAAAACATCAACATTAATCTCATCCCAAATCCAAAACACAGCACTGTACCAGCTACTAGGCAGAAAAAATAACCTGCTTCCAGGTGAAACCAGGACATTGTCAAATCAGCATCACAATCCCTTGCCTCAGTTTCTTCAAACTGGGGACAACAGGATACGTTCCCGTAAGGCTCTGGGGAGTGGAAGTTCTCAGATGGTGGAGACACTGTAATTCTTTTATCTGGGCAACAGGAAGAAAAGAGAAAGAAATGAAAGCAGTTCATTTCTTGGAGCTGCTGATCTGATGTTCCTTGCAATCCCCTCATTTTGATTTCAGATGTATGGTCTGCTCTGTGTTTTTTGGGTTTTTTCCCTACTGTGATGCTATTTATGGCAGAAGGGGGATTTCATCATCTCCCCATGGCCGTTCTCAGCAGCCACTCTTGCCCCCCTCCCTGCCTTGCTCCACTTGGTCTAATAAACTTTTTTTTTTTTGCTTGGTCCAGTTTCCTTCCTTGTACATCATCTCTTACATCATCTCTGTACTTATCTCAGGTTCTATCATTTCCTATTTCCAAGCACCTCTGAGAATAGCAATAAACACCACTTACAGCAGTATCTTGGCATAACACATCAGCTGCAGGCAGCAGTTCTAAGTGACAGAAAACCAGCCTGAAAATCTAAGATTTTTTCACCACAGGACACCCACTTGGTAATAACTGGGCACCAGTTCATTAAGAGAATCAGTATTTACAGTTCTTCACCCTACAGGTAGATCTAGGCCAAAAAAAAGTGGAGATTTGTTAAGTAGGACCCCACTCTTACATGCCCTCTGCTGCTCCCAACTGGGATTGAAATTCCCTCTTGTTTCAGAATGATTTATGGCTAAATGCTATCATTATAAAGCAGAATCAGACTACTTCTGTGCAAGATAACACTCATTAAGCAGACTTTCTGACTCGATTTTTTTCGCTGTTTCATTGATTATTTTTACACTGTAATGTGCAAAAACCTATTCATGTCTTTATTAGCCTGACTTGTTTCCTACGTTTATGAAAAAGATCTTTCTTTGATAACAGTTGTTATTGCTGGAATGAATGTCAGACCATGATCTACTGTAATACATCTTTCTGAATTGCCTTCTCTAATTTTGTTAGTTGAAAAAAAAACACCACCTAATTTAAAGAGATAAAACCTTCTGGAAGTGGAACATTGCCACTAATTAGGATAACAAGAACATAGGTATGAGTTGCTGGGGATACTGGAGCCTAAGCTTCTTTTTCTAACACAAGAAGAGGCATATTTTTCTGGAACAGTCTTTCTTCTCTTACTGAAATTTTGCTGCTTTGAGAGAAATTATTGACATTAATCTCCTTATCCATGATTCCCTTAGGAAAAATGCTGACCAGGACTCAGCAGCTCCAGATTCAGGTTCTGTGTTTGCTATAAATACCCTGTACGACCTTGAGCAAGCCACTGTTGTTCTGTGACTTAGTTTTTCCGTCTGTAAAATGGCAGTAATGATGAATCCTGTGTTTTATTGCCAGCTCTTACGTTACACATATCTGCAGGAGAACTGCTCACTGAATCTCCTCATGCCTTGGCTCCTCATCTCTAAAAGGGGAATAATAATACTTCTCTTGTCTACTTATTTTGACTACATTTTGTTCATGTTTGGATGTACTTGAAGTACTGTGGGAGTCTGCCCCAGGATGAAAACAACACATTTCTCTTCTCTCTTACTGCAGGCATGGTACTGTTTGACCCTTGAATGTCTGCTGTGTTGTCTGTGCTGGTTTGACCTCTCAGGGGAAGCTGCTCTGTCAGTAACAGAACTGACTGACTTGCACTAAGGCACGAGGGAAGCACTCACAGAGCACACTGTGGTAGATAAACTGCAGGGTAACATCATCACTGTGGTCAGTGGAAAATACTTAGGGGACAGAACATCTTGAATTCACACTATCTCTGCACATCAACATCTAATTACTGCTGTACCTCCAGCCCCACAACTTTTGCTCATCTTAAAACCACATCCATGACTGCTAGCAGTCCCACCTGGATCTAAAATTATATATACCTTACAAGGAAGAGACCACTAACAAATTTTTATATTTGATAGCTCAATTTAAAACCAGAATATCCTCACGTGACTACTGGAGAGAGAATTAGGGTAAGCAGAGATATAAATGTCTACAATGAGCAATCTTTTGTCATTGCTGCAGAGGTGACCTACACCGAGGTGACACAGAAGATTTAATATAGCGCCCAGCTGGGGGAAGGAATTTTGCACAATATTAGATGACAGAGTTGTTCCATTGTTTAAGGACCACAGGCGTTATTAGTCTGTCACGAGGCTGGGGTACAAACTCTTAGGCTGTGGCTCTCCCATCTGCCTTTGAACAAGGTTGCCTATGTAATTATGCATGTGAAGTGTCTGCCTGTAAACACCAAATTCATGCAGCTGAATTTTGACTTAAAAATTCCTCCCAGCCCTCCAAGCAGACACATCAGTCTTCACTGCCTACCCAGCTTGAAGTAAGACCTGATTCCACCTGGACTGATTGCATTTCAGTAGCAGGGAAAGAGTACAGACTCATTTGCAGGATCCTTTCTACCATTTTTCAGTGTGCAGACCAGCTGAACGCAAGGCAACACTTAACGCTGAGCAGAAAAGGACAGAGCCCCTTTACAGATGTGAATTTCTTTCTCTTTATTATTTAGTGTCTCTGCATGGCCAAATTATTATTCTTTTTTGGATGTTTTTCTGGAATTCACTAGATTCCACAATCTGCTGTTGAAATGCTGCTACAGTTAGATCAATAGGAAAAGCCAGTTTGTTCAACAGCAGTTTTCCAGGCAGAGTTACAGAATGTCAGCTGTTTGAACCCAGAGAAAATAACCGTTCTCCTCTGTTTGTGTTTCCAGTGGCTGCATTCAGATTATAGCTCATCAAAATGAAGACACTATGGGCAACTATGTCTCATTTTCTTGTAAGCTGGAATACCAAGAGCTGGTTGAGAAACCAAGGAACTGACTTTTAAAAGCAGCACAGGCGGTTCATGCTCCCATCTCCCTGCCTTGCAGCACCATCTACAGAGATGCTGCCAGAATCACACTCACTGCAAACCTCGGGAAGCTCCAATTCCCTGGACAAACAAACCCTGGCTCAGTGATTAACCTGTTCAGGAAACTGCAGCCCTAAAAACCAAAATCCTCCTGCAGCAAGATACAGGCAAGAATATGATCAATTTTCCCAGGAGCCCCTCAGTTCTCATGCAGAAAATGCACCTCTAGCAATGACAGAGGTAACCCAGACATTTTGCTGGTTTTTTTTCTTTAGAAACTTTCCTGCCAAAGAACTTTCCTGGCAGAGAAGTGCTCCATCTGCAAAAGGATGGTGGGATTTTTCAGGGCAAAATGCACTTCATGGTCCATTAATCAGGAATTTGGCACAAGCTGATTGCCCAGGCTTCAAAAGAGTGCAATATTTCACCTCCTCCGTGTATCTACTCAACTACACGAGATAAAACATCCTGGGGATTGACCTTCATGTGATCACTGGAGCATAAGGTCTGCTTGCCCTTCACATGGCCTGGGTACCCAAAGAGTGATACAAGGACTGGACCACAACAAAGGAGTTTTTAAGCACAAGCAAAGCAGTTTGCAGTTCAAGAGCTGGAGTTTGAAATATGCCTCTGATTAACTTGCCATTTAAAAAAGGGAAAAAAAAAAGCTTATCTATTCACCCCAAAATAGAATGTTCTTCTGCATATGGAGTGGTTTTTTCCACCAGAAGCCAGATCCAAATGCCACAGTAGTAACTGGAAAGTTCCCCACCAGGCCCTGGCTGTGGGAGGAGGTGGGTGCAGGAATGTGCCAGTGCAGGCAGCATTGCTATCTCATGGCTCACTGGGAGCAGCAGGAAAGAACAGGCATTAAAAAAAGCAGATAAAAGGGCAAAGGAAGGCACAGGCTCCAAAACTATGGCAGGGGGCTTAGGCACAGACATGCAACAGCCCTGAATATTAACAGTACACACTTAAGAAGATGTATTTAGGGATATCTGCTGTCTTGGGAGGGGAAAATATGACCTGGCTTTTTATGATCAGACCAAGTGCTACATTCTAACGTGGTTGTTTGCCCTTGCCATGCCTGTAGGGACAACATCCCAGGACCCAATTCCTCTGATGGCTGAACATATTCTTCTGATTTCCAGCCTACATTTATTCATTACCAGGCAGAATAGAACTACCAGCTCTTATCTTCTATGAAAACCAACTACCTCACGAAGTCATCAGGTTAGTCCAGCACTGTCCACCTTCAGTAAATAAATCCATGTTGCATTTCAGCCCATTCCTCTCTGCCATCATGCCTGCTATTATTCTTTCTCGCTAAATTTATCCCAAAGTTTTGTATTTTATTTGGATCAGACCTCAATCATTTTTCCTCTTTTTAAAAGCTGGAAGAATTTTTCCTGTTCTCAAACTGTGTTGTGTTGCTCATGCAGGGATGCTGTTGCACAGCCAGATATAAAGCACTCTTGGATGTCTGAGTCGGAAATTAGAATATTCCAGCTGAAAGGTGTCTATAACGATCATTTAGCCCAAATCATTGTCGCATTATGATCTTGATGATTTGTTCCACTTGGATGAGGTAATTTCTGTCTCCATGCATTCATTTCCTCTGTGTACATTTCCACTACATATTATACATTCATTTGTGTCCTGCCTCTCCCCCTTTCACCACCTCTTCCCCTCCTCTCCTTCCTCTCCTGCTATGTATGCCTGAAGAACATTTTGCTATTTGTTTTAATTTCCTTTGCAAGATCTACCTTAGCTTCACTTCTGGCACATTTCCCTTTATGCCTACGCTTCCTAACTTCTGAGACGTAGTTTTCTTTGATTAATCTCTTTTTCCATTCCTTCTACTCCCTTTGCTTATTCCTAATATCCACTTTGAAGTGGTTATTCACCAAGTCTGGACCCATTCCTTGCAGAGTTTTATCCCTCTGTGTACAAGTCCCAAACACTTCTTATAGCCCCTGCTTAAATTCCAAGCCTTCCCAACATCCAAAACCTTTTAAGCTGGCAAATATCAGAAAGCAAAATATGCTAATTGCTGCTGTGCACCAACTTCCAGCACACTGGGCTTCCTACTAGGTTCATGTTCTCCATCCAAATGAGATATCCCAAAAGGTTTTTCCTAAAAGATCACGGCAAGACCACCGATGGCAGGAGAAATTTCTCTTGACCTCCAGCCACGGCAGCAGTGCCAAGAGAAGGCAGGAAGGTCATTAGCTGTTCTCATAGTATAAAAATTGTTACAGTAGATTAAAAATTAGCATGAAGAAATGAAGCACACACACGTCTTTTTAAAGCCCTTGTCAGGCAGCCAAAGTGAAAGCAGATTTCACCAGACCACGAAAAGTGAAATGCGTGCATTAGGCCTTGTATGGCTGGAGCTTATTTCCTTGCTAAATTCCAAGTTTCAGGTCTCTCCCGCTGAGGCAGAAGGGCTGCTCAAGAAAACTCCCCAAATACCCTATAATAGCAGAGGGATTTTTTTTTTTTCTATTTTTCACGGTACAAGTTTGCCCGAGCGGCTAAATAAAAACGAGATAACATTTCCAGAAAATGTGGTTGCGATTACAGTCCCTGTTCCTACCACATGTGTAAATACTGGTTGGTTTGGGAGGGTGTTTTGAGGGTTTAAGCAAGGCAGTCTCCTGATGATCCAGGGGCAGCAGCTTCCCTGGCTTTGCTGGGCAGTGGCCACTGCTGTTTCCATGGGGGGTTTGTTGGATGTCCCTTGGAATAAAGGCATGGGATGCATTGGAGGGAGCGCAAACCCACCTCGTGTCATGTCCGCCCCACACTGGGTCTGACAGAGCAGCTGGGAAAAGTAATTTTAGTCACCATGTTGAAAAGTCTCTTTGGAAAAGCCAAACCCCATATTGTTGTTTTAAATGGCTTGTTCACTTTCAGGGAACGTCCTGGGGTTTGAATGGTTGGGGCAGGAAAATAAAGCTGCGTGTGGTTGTTTGGAAAACAGAAAATTGAGTGGAAGCAAAGGAAATGGCAAGGAAGGGGTGGGAGGGATCCAGAAGAGAAAAACAAATGGGATGTGGGCATGGATGTGGGGATGAAAAAAGACCTGGGCTGGGGATGGACTGGGGATGGATGTGGGGATGGACAAGAAGATGGACATGGGAATGAACACGGGGTTGATGTGGGCCTGGACGTGGAGATGGCCCTGGGGATGGACTGGGGACGGGGACGGGCACGGACATGGGCATGGACAGGGACAGGGACACGGGCACGGACATGGACACGGGCATGGACAGGGACACGGACAGGGAC
>VZTE01002519.1:1015082-1027876 GCA_013397775.1 Eulacestoma nigropectus
TTCTTGTTGTTGCGGAACAACGCGGTGCAGAGCCGGCAGCTGCTGGCCGAGCAAGTGAGTAGTTTCGGCTCCTCCAGCCCTCTGAATTCACGTAGCATGGCCGCTGCGGTGAGTCTCCTCCCTTCATCCTTCTGTACTCGCCGCGCCCCGGGCTGCCGGGCGGCCGTGCCGCGCCCCGCCCTGCCCCGGCCCGCCCCCCCCCCCGNNNCCGCGCCCCGCCCTGCCCCGGCCCTCACCCGCCCCTGTTCCCCCTTCCTCTGAACCCTCTCCTCAAAACCCCCCCGTCCCCCGACCTTCTTCCCTCTGCCCTTCCCTCCCCACCCTGTTGATTCCTATTTTCCCACTCCTTCACGTCAAACGAATAGAAGAGATCTGTGCGTGCTGATCGCATCTCTGTTCGCTTGGTGTATAATAAATCATTGCTGTTCTGACAGCTTCGTGTCAGCATTAACATGAGGTTTTTGATGCCTCTTTACCTCCAGAAAACTTAAATTCACGAAGCAGAACTCTTCTATTCACCTCACTGTGGGCACTGTTAAATACACTGGTGTACTTTATTCCCATTGCTTAAATTCCTCCATAACTCGCTCTGATGTTCATTGCCCTTTTTATTCATCCCGAAATACAAATAATATTCAAACACGTCTGTGAGAGAGGGGAGTCAGTAGATTCTAGTGTAACTCCTCATTACAGAAACTACCAAAAGTTACTGGTTCAGAGGCAGTTTCTGTAGCTTTTTCTAGGTTTTGAGCTATTCAGGCTTGTGATGGGCTGCTTGGCAGCTCAGCTCTGCTCAGGTTTTCACACTGTGTGTTTAAACTCATCATTGATTTGTCATAGCCACCAGTAAATATCTGCTGGCAGTCTCATCCCTCTAAATAGCTTTACATTAATGCATTTTTGTTAGGAAAAGCAGTGCTTCCTGTTGCTGTCAGTGGTCTTTGTTCATTGCTAACTTTATTACACCTGTGTCTAATAAGCTGTGTATTAAATTGCATTTGCAGAGCAGGAAATGTCGATAGTAATTTGCATTATACACATGGCCTTTGGCTCTGCATTTAGTCCTTGTTAATTTCCTTTTTTTGCCATATCAATGTCACTTCTGTAGATCCTTGGGTTCTTTTAAATATCACCTGGAAAAAGTGGTGATAATTTAAACTCACTACTCCTGAGCAGTGAAACTGCACTTTACTCAGCAGCCAGTGCAATAAGACTTAGCACCTGCATCAAATATTTATTTGCAGTGTTTGTTAACATGAATTGAAGGCTTTTGCTGGGCTGCTCACTCAAATGCTGTGGAGGCTCTCAGTGACTGTAAATTGTCCATCTGTGCAGTGGGTGAAAGGAGTCCTTTTCGGTCCTGGTGGGCATTTCAGAGTTCCACGGTTGCTACAAGTGAACTGTTTGTCTTTCATGGTTTTAGGTGCCTGTCGCTGTCAGAGTTCCTTTGGGTGGTACCCCCACAGCAGAGCTGCTGTGTGCCAGCAGGGCAGGGTTGCAAATTGTAGCCCACAGTACTTCAGCTTCCCTTAGTTCATCTCCAGCTTTCTCCATAAGAAATCCTTTGCTGTGAGAACTCTCTGTCAAGAATTGCATTCTTAAACTCAGATAATCAATGCAGCATCTTTAACAGTAGAGTCCTGTTCCAAAAGCCTCATAAGAGACCATCAGTTGACGCTGTTTTGTTAAACCACAAGTATTGTGTCCAGTTTTAGGTCTGACTTTGTTAATCTTGGAGCAAAATATCCTTGGGCTCACACATCCCCCCCAGAGTGCAAGGACTGATGCACAGAGAAGGTGCAGCTACGTTGCCTTGTGCATTTTTTCAGATCCCTGCAGGGTTAATGTTCCCTGAAAGGAGAGCACAGCTCAAGTGTGTACAGAAGTGACTGAACATTTGCTTCTGCTTTGTGTCCTTTGCTGTCTGTTTTATCCTGTGAGAACTGGGGTGCTTGTCAATAAATGTCCTACAAAAGCTTTTCTGTTCCCCCTCCAATCATGATCAAACCCGGTGGATGCTGAGTGCTGCAGTCAGACTGCCCTTGCTGTCATACTTCACTGTATTCTATTGCAGGTTTTCTGCCTGACAGTTCAGTATTTAGAAACTTCACTGAGCAATTACTTTGTGAAACAAACCAAGCTCTGCACTTGCTCTCTTATGTTCTTGCTGTTTACCAAGGAACTGAAATATTTCTTTTAAAAGTTGGTGTATTGAGCAAAATGCTGACTTGAAATGCAGTATCATGATGTATTTATTGATTAACCATGTCTTAAAAGCCAGTTTGTTTGTTCTTGGTAAACCATCATGCTTTAAAAATAAATCAGTATTTTCTCAACTGACCATGCCCTGTATCTGTCCTGTGTCTCCTTTTTGCCTTTTATCTTTTGCTGTCTCTAACTGGATGGGGCTGATGGGATCCACAAATCACTTCAGGAGCTGGATGAGGTATTGTTTTTCACATTTTATTCTGCCATGGTGCATCAAGCCTACATCACTGAGCTAAAATATTCTTTCTTTATTCTGCTAGTTGACAGAATTTCATTATATAGGATGAAGTGTCTGTGCACAGTGGAAGGACAGGCTGCATAGAGAAATCAAGCATTTTATGATATGTTTTGTTGTGAATAGATAAATGTATGAACCAGTCTGACTTCCTGTGCACACATGGGGTAGAGTGACTTTGCACAATGAAGCCATTAACTATTCTTTATGCTGTGCATAAATTATGCAAACTTTATTGATCAGGAAATAAGGTCAGAGATAAAGAAATTGCTTTCAAGAAAGAGTTGCTCAGGAAGGAAGGGGGATTGTTTTTTTTAAAAAAGGGATGGGTAGGGAACCACAAAACTTTCCAGGCCTGATAAAGGAAAATAAGAAATTTGGGAGAAACTAGCAAGAGGGTGTTTGTATGAAACCTTTCCCAAGTAATTAGTTAATGTTACAAGTGGTATCATTGATGATTATCTCCAGTACTGCCTTGGCTATTTGTGTTTAGCACATTTTAATTTCCACTAACCAAGTAATTTAACCACTTGAGTTGCATGTAAGTTTGCAAGAGTGTTTGTTCTTCAAAATAGCATTGTTTGAGAACGAGCACTTATAATAAAACTTTTCTTCTGAGATTTTCCCAAATGCAGTTTTCAAATTTGCCAGGCCCAATCTGAACTGTGCTGCAACATTGTCTGTGCCTTGTTGTACCAGCATGAGAGTTACTTGATTCTCACTGCAATGCCATCTTTCCTCCTGGAAAATCTGCTAAGAATTTATTCTTAGAGTGACTCTGAGCTTTCAGATCCTGTAGGAATTGTCATAGGTCATTCGCACAGAGAGACAAACCAGGAGATGGGATGTTTGATCATGAACAAATCCATCTCTCAGGTTAATTTCTATAGGAAGGCAAACATGCGCTTTTTCTGATGCTCAAGGATTTGGATCTAATTAGAATAAAGCTGAATTGCTGTCTTTTTTTCCCTCTGCAGCTGGCTGATGATCGCATGGCCCTGGTGTCAGGGATAAGCTTGGATCCCGAGGCAGCCATCGGGGTGACCAAGCGGTTACCTCCCAAATGGGTCGATGGTGCAGATGAAGTAAGTGCTGTGCTCTGGCACACCCAGCACACAGCTGGACTTCCCTTGGAGGGATTTATTACCGTTGTCACTCACACTCTGTCAGTTGTGTGACAGAAATAGTATTGCGAGAAAGGTTCAAATAAGAACTTTAGTTTGAATTTTTGTTTGCACCTGGTGAGGAGGAGTCCGGTTAAATAGACCCTAAAATGGTGGAGATGAGCAGTTCAGTGTTTGAAAGCAGGAAATGTTAGTGTTTTCTAGCAGGAGAATTTTCCTGCCTCTTCAGTCTGGATGCCTTGCAAGATGGAAATATTTGGACAAATGCAAGGGAATAATTCTGGAGGCATCCAGTTAAAATCCCTCTCCAGTATTTAGAGTGTGAAGCTATTCTTGACTTTCAGAAAATCCTTTTTTTAAATGTACACTCAGAACACGTGTTGGCTCATCAGTTTGTGTGGACAGAACCCATTGTGCAGAAAGGAGCTTAGACTCCTTTTTACTGCTATAATAATCATCCTTACAGATTTATTTTTAATTACTTGGTTGAAAGCATAGCATTTAACTTCTGCTGTTGAGTTGAGGTTATTCAATGTTTGACAGAGTTGAAGGTGTGACCTGAGTTTTCGTTTATATTTTTGGAAGTTGGCTAAATCTTCTTGCTTTGATACTGTATAATTATAAAAATATTATTCCAACTTAATGAAGCATATTTGAAAACAGCAGTCTTGCCTAAGATTAACAAGTAGGTTTAGTAGCAAACTCAAAGTCCATTGGGAGTATTCAGTTTCTTAGTCAGTTTTTTATGTGGCTTTTAGTAATATTTGGTCTGCCTTTTATGTTACAGATTTCTCTCAATGATTTTTGTCTAACATTTGTCAGAACCTTTTCCCCTGAAGCATGAATTACTTCCCTTTCTTCCTGTTGGGCTTTTTGTTTTAGATTCAGTATGATATTGCCAGGGTTAAACAGAAGATGAAAGAATTAGCCAGTCTTCATGATAAACATCTAAACAGACCCACACTGGATGACAGCAGTGAAGAGGAGCGGGCAATAGAAATAACAACCCAAGAGATCACACAGGTACAGACTGCTTTGGGTCCTAAACCTCCAGTTTGGCACATCTTTAATGCATTAGGACGAGGCAGGGGTTTGCTCTGAGCAAAGGATTTATTTTGTGATCAGTATTGGAGTGAGGCAGAAGTCCTGGGCTCTGCTCTGAACTTCCCAACGAGTCACTTAGACCTCCCTGTTCTTTCCCTTACCTGTTTGCTTTTCTTGGAATAGGATTGGGAGATTAATCAAATCAAATTTACAGATATCTCAGAGAAATCTGCATCTGCAGATGTCTATTCTAAGGCTTGCAGTCCAGCTAATTATAATGAAGCAAAGTCTTTGGTCAGAGTAAGTTGTGTTACTCTGCTGCCTTGTTAGCTTGAAGTTATTTGTTCATTTATGTTCTGTTTCCATATCTTTTTAAACATTGCACAGGGCAAATTAAAAAATTACTTTCAAAAATGCAGAAATCAAAATATTAGTCTTCAGTGTGGCACTTTTGCAATATGCTGTCTGAGGTGTGTGCTGCTGTACGTTTTTCCACTAATGGAATTGTTTTCTCAGTTATTCCACAGATGTCAGAGAGCAGTCCAGGTGTTGCAGAGCAGGTCACGTACTTGTACAGAACAAGAAGCACGTGTTCTCAGGAATGTAGTGTCTTCCTTAGCACAGTCCCTTCAGGACCTCTCCACCAACTTTAGGCATGCACAGTCTGACTATCTCAAACGTAAGCATAAGAGATGTAACAGTAATGCATGGGCCCCTTCTGTGGAAACCACTCACTGAGGTGTGCTTACTTTCTTGGTTGGGAAAACTGAAGCACAGAAGGGTTAAATGATGCACACAGGACTAACGAGAGGTTAGAATTTGAGAGTTTCTGGTTCACAGCCCGTGTTCAAACTGCTTTGTTCTGCTTCTTTTTCATGTTGCTAAAGAAGAAATGTCATAGTTAAGCATATCAACAAAACAGAATATTTCATCCATCCACATTTTTAATGCATTTTGCTTCTCAAATTGTGGTTTGCAAAGCTGCTTCTGTTACACTGTGAAGCAGCCAGTGGTTTTCAGCCATGATACCTGCTGCAGATGGCAGGCTGTGACAGATAAAGCTTAAAAGCTAGTCTGTGATAAATTAAAATTCTGCATCCATAAACAGATTGGATGTGGAACAACCTCTGTTTAAAACTAAAATTTTGTTTGATTCTGTTTTAAGATGAGTCAGATTATTTTAATCTTGAAAGAAACCCACAAAAACTTGATTTTCAAATTTAGCGTTGGTATTTTTTCCTCCTGTGGTATAAATGGCACAGGTGGAACTGAAGATCGCAGTTCAGACAAGGGGTGTTCCTAAGAGAATTTGTTACAAAGTAGCCTGGAGTGATCACACTTTAAGGCTTTTAACTTACTTAAATTTTTTAACTTCATGGAACGTAACAACTTAAAAATCACTAACTTAATCAGTCTTGCAAGTCTGGTTGAATTTGTTATGCTTTGTTTAATAGTAAGCCTGTGTGACAGTTAAAAATTTAGGTACTGTGATTTATGTCATTTACTAGCCAGCTTTTCTTTTTTGTGCTTTATGTCTGGTGCTTCAGGTCTTACTCTGATTATAGTGTGCTTAAATGTCATGCTCAAACATAGTTTGTCTTTTACAGGTATGAAGAATAGAGAAGAAAGGTCCAAACACTTCTTTGACACCTCAGTCCCACTGATGGATGATGGGGAGGATGATACACTTTATGATAGAGTAAGTTAAGATGATATTACACAAACTCAATATGAATTGCATTTTCTCTTCTCAGGTTATAAATATCTGTTCAGGTTATGAAATCTTGTAATCCTTTTAATTATTTCTTATGTTTTCATACGGTTAATATTAGTTCAACATGTAAATGTTGTATTTCAACAGGGTTTTACAGATGACCAGCTGGCATTGGTGGAGCAAAACACACTGATGGTGGAAGAGAGGGAACGAGAAATCCGTCAGATTGTGCAGTCAATCTCCGATCTCAACGAAATATTTAGGGACCTGGGAGCAATGATTGTAGAACAGGTACATTGACAGCACAGTGTTAGTAAGAAGTGGGACATTCCATGTAGTGTGAAGGCTTCCAGACTCACTTTTCCTAACTTACTTCTTCATGCTCAGGTTTCCTTTGCTTGAAATATGCCACAAGTTGAGTTAATGAAAATAAATGAATAATAATTCAACTGGTAATATGTGTTAGACTTTAAAAAAAAAAAAAAAAAAAAGACCATAGAAAGCCAAAGTTCTCTTGGTTATTTCTCCCAGAGATTCAGTGTATGTTAACTGTGTCAGCCAAAAGGACCTGGTCTGGAATTAAGATGATTTTTAGGGATGTCATGTGAGATGGTGACAGAGCTGCCATTAGGAACTGAGCAAGGAAGTTGCTTAATGAAGTCCCAACCAGTTCTTCTGTAAAAGTTCATTGTTTACACAGTTCATGAGCTGTTTGCTGTGGGTGTTGTTAATTACTCTGCTGCTTATGGTAACAGTTGCTTTATGAAGTTCATTTAGCTTCAATTTGGTGCTTGTTTTCTCCATTTTATTTAGGGAACAGTTCTAGATAGAATTGACTATAATATTGAACAGTCATGTATGAAAACTGAAGACGGTCTAAAACAACTGCATAAGGTAAGCTGATGGAATACTTAAGCCATTTTACATATCTAATAATCTTTTATAATTAAATAGCTATTAAGTTATTCAGTCAATTTTCAGTTGGACATTGTCCCTTTTAGAAATGACTTCTGTACAGTATGAAATGTCCAGCTGTACTGTGGGAGGAGCTTTCCATGTAACTTCTGTTAATGTCATGCTTGATGCCTCGAGTTAATTTCTTAAATGACTTTCTGGGCATCCAACCAATGTGCTTTGATATTTATATTGCTGACCTGGTGGGACCTGTCTGCAATTCCTTCTCTGTTTGGAGAGCCAGGCACTTGGGAATAGGGCTGGTTATTGGGTACCTCACTGCAGATTTTAGTTTGAAAACATTATCTAATCACATGAGCAGAAAGAATAATTATTAATGTTTTCTCTTACCATCTGACACTTGTTAGATGTCAGGTCCAACTTCTTGCTTTAATGTGAAGCTTTTGCCATGAACACCTGTAAAGTTTTAATAACATTGATCTCAGCAGATCAGAGTTTTGTGGTCATTTTGTTTTGGTTTTATTTTGAAGGTTTATTAATCAAAAACAAAATACAAGCTTTGTTTTGTTTAGCTTCTATTAGTAGACTTTCATTTGGCTTTTGGAGAGTTTTGTCTGTGTTGTGTCCTATTAATTCCCCTGGGAAAAGGAGGAGAGGGATGAGAAAATATAGTTAGAAGAAAGAAGGAACGAAGCAGAAAACTTGAGAACCAACTCAAAAATAAAGCTTTCAGTTCTAATTAAATGGAAATACACAGCTGACCAGGTACAACAAATATGCCTATTAAAAAAGGAAGTTTTGTTGTGAATTTTAATGTCCTTCAAATATGATCCAGGAATCTTACCTCAGCAAACTGAGTCTTCTCTTTAACATGGGTGGATGTGACTTCAGTGCACATTTACCTTCCCTGGAGCTTATGGTGCAGAGCAGAGTTATTGTGTGGGAATTGCCTGCAATATACATTGCATGAGATGTCAGGTTACCAAAGAACAATTTGAAACACATGGACTTCACTTACACTAAACAAGAGTCTGTACTTCAGCCTTGGAGAAATCTAATTAACTCTTTCTTCTCTGTTTTATAGGCAGAGCAATATCAAAAGAAAAATCGGAAGATGCTCGTTATTTTAATTTTGTTTGTTATAGTAATTGTCCTTATTGTTGTTCTTATTGGTGTAAAGTCACACTAGGTTTCGCTTCATTTTCTCATTTTTGGAGTTTCTGTGAACTTTTCTCCCAATGTGAATGGATGGACCTGCACTCCAGAAAGCTGCCTTTGAATGTACAAGCCGTTGTGGTGCAACGTCTGTGCAATGTTTCTGTAGAATTCTTCAAAGTACAAGTTTGGTGATCTGTGAGGTGTTTGTAAGGATTATATGGAAAATGTCAGGAAATTTGATGCTCCCACACAAAAAAATTTGGCACTCTATACAGAGGTATTTGGAAACACAGTATTTAAGAAGAATTAAAAATTGAAGTTTACCAGTGACTACAGTAATTAGTGTGTTACTGTGAACAAAAATGTGTTGTCTTCTATATTCTTATGTCATAATTGTTACAGGCTTCAAATTTAAACAGTGTTACTGAGTCAATGGGACTGGATATCAAAAATTGATCTAGATGTAAAATTTGTTGAGACACAAAATTGTTTGGTTGAATGCCCTTTCTTCCAGACTCAAAAACTCCAAAGAACTGGATAGACAGCTAAAAAGCAAAGCTTTTAGCAACCAGAACGTAATCCCACCCCTGTGATCTTAATTTAGATACTGCACCATTACTAAGAATCAGTGGTACTTGATCTTGTAAATAACAAGATGTAATCACTGGCATAATTTAACATGTTTAGTTAATTAAAAAAATTTCTGAGCTTGAGTAATCATGGGAATGATTTTCCTTCATTGGGATGATCATCTGTTTTTTTCATGCATTTTTTTTTAGTTTAAAGTACAGACATTACTTTAAAGCAGTGGTGAAGTTAAGCTAAAAAAATGGAGTAGAAACCCAAAAAGAGAATCTTTCTGGCCTGCTGTAGTGGGTCTTGGATGTTTCAAACTGCAGCTGCTGTATAAGTTGTTTGTTTTACAGTGCATTTGTCCATATGGGTTATGTTTTTTGTATAAGAAGTGGCTTCACTACAGTAGATATTACATCCATGTTCCCTGACAGAAGATTCTCTTTCAAATGTCTGCCTGGAAGAGGATGTGTTCGTGGTCTTTCACTGACCATGAGAGATGTCGTGCAAGTGACATGTTACAAGGCCTTCCGTGGAGAATTTGGGGTTTTCACTGTTTTTTTTCAGTGGGAAACTTTGCTGCGGGCCGTGCAACAGAAATTAGGGCAACATCTAAGTAATAGAACACTCTTAATTTAATTCAGGCCTGAAGTGGTGTGCAATTGTAGAGGCCTTGTCTTAATATTTTTAATACTGCTTTTTTATATGTTTGGGGTTTTTTTTTTCCCAAAGGGACTGTAACTTCTTTCATTTTTTGACTGATACAAGTGCTCCCCATAGAGCTGCAGAGATGCTCTGCTCCAAGCCCCAGAAGTGCAGTTTCAAAACACTATGATATTGAAGTTGCATCTGTTGCCTGCCCTGAGTTTCTTTACTCTGTGCTAAAGAGGACCTGAGACGTGGCTTTAAACTGACCATTTTCAGGAATGGACCTGAAAGCAAAGACTGCAAAAACATGAAAGCCTTGGCTTTTTGTGGGGCTTATGAAAAGCTTTGTACCACTCTTGTTACCTCTAGAGAAAGGGGATGTTGAACTACCAAAACTGCCAGTTCACACCCTTCATTGAATTCATGAAGTAAATTGGTGAAAGGAGGAATGAGGCTTGTGTTGGGTGTGCAGCTCCCCTGTTCTGGTGATAGATCTTTCAATGATCGTGAGTAAAACTACTGTCTCCCTTGTGCTGTCTGCATCACTTGGTGTGAAGCAGCAAATTGCTATAATTTAATATACTGTATTTGCAACTTTCTCTCTAACATGAGATCGTGTTATTTATTTCTGTCTTGACCGGTGCTTTTGACATTTTATCATGGCAGATGGATTCAAAGAGGTAATAAAACACTCCAACCTAATTGGGCAATTATTCTTTTTTTATTTAAATTACAACCTGAAACATACTTTTGGGATGTTAAAATGTTTCTGTTCTTCATAATAAATGAAAGTGGCAGTGATGTGAAATACTTTTTTTTTAAAAAAAAGTAACTTTCTGTAGCACAATGTCATTTGCATTGTCAAGAGTTATTTCCCATGAGTTATGCCCACTGTCTACCTGTTTTCTACCCAAATTCTGTACAAGGAAATGCATTTTTAGTGAGATTAAACTCAGATGTCAAGTGTCCTGTGTAACTTGAACTGGAATTTATTGAAGCTTGATTATATTGAGGAAGAAAACTCAGGACAGGCTTCTAAATCATTGCAGGTCTGTGGCTTATTCTGAGTCAGTCTGAATAACTATCAGCAGTTAAATCAAACCTGATGCTGTGCTTCGTGGGAGTATCCCCACAAAAGGGGTGCAGTCTGTGCCTTTGGGCAACGAAACCCCAGAAAAGCCACAGCAGCTGCTGCCTCCTCAGGTATTCCAGGAGCTGCCTGAGCCTCCTGCCTGCGCTTCTGCCCAGCCCTGTGAATCTCTGTGTGCTGCTGCAGACAAAGCTGGGACCCTCTCTCAGGCTGGGGCTTCTTCATCGTTGCTGGATTCTTCTCAGCCTGTAAGGAAATAGGCTCAAATTCCTTACAAAGGAACAGAACAGCACTGCTGGAGCATCTCCCGAGGATCTGTGTCTCCTCACCTGGTGGGAATGGCCTGTAAAGCTGTTGGCTTGTACACAATTTCTCCATTTAAATGCATGTGAGCGTGCAATAAATGAGCTGCAGCTTGTTTACAGAAATTAATTATATGCCAAAAGGACAGTCTTAAAAGCACTGTAATAGCAAATTTATTTCTACTGCAAGTTTTCTCTAGGAACTGAAAAGTAGTGTGGAAGAATTGGTTTCTTGCTTGGTGATTTTTGGAATGTGCTAAAAATTGGGGTATCTACCCTTGATGTAGTGTTCACTGCCTAGATTGCATTGATTTAAGGTCTGTTTTTATGAATCACAACACAAAGGAGTTTTAACTCTTGCTTAAGTGTTTGGAAACTGCTTTTGGTACAGCCTTGCAAAATTTAAGTTCTTGGATAGGTGACAGTAAAACTGATTTTGTTGGAAAAAATATATGTTTACTATTAAAACCCAAACCAAACAACCATCTTAAACAAAATTCATTAAAACGGGGATTTCATTATAATTTTGCATATTAATTACAATGGATTGTGTAAGATTATATTTTACTGGCTTGATTCCATGAATACCTGTAGAGGATCAATAATTGGAAGACAAGTCCTTGCTGCAGCTTCTGCTGAAGCTCAGACAAATAGAAGCGTTTGCAGCTGCTGGTGGTGGGATGTTCACAGGGAGTTTCTGTAGATAAGATTTCCTCAGTCCATTCCCTTCACGAGGACCCTCCTCTGCTGCCCTTAACTGCAACAAAAGGATCGCGGGTTAGGTGAGTGTTTCCTACTGTTTTATTTGCTTTTCAGATGCTCTGGATTCGGGGAATGTGCTGGGTTTGGACTCTTAGAGCAGCAGGAACAGCAGATTTTGAACTCAATGATTTGGAGCTTACTGCCTGGAGGAATCTTTGGAATGTCTCAATCCTGAAGTAATTGCTGTGTGTCCTCTCACTCCCACGCTGATCTTATGGATTATGGAACAGTGGACCCCTAAGCAGTGAATTGTTTTGGCTCAGTAAAGAGACTCGTTAAAGTTGGAGCCTGTATATTGAGTTACTGTCCCGTCTGCGAGGATGCACGACCGACCTCTGCAACAGATGTTCCTACAACTTTTATTTTCAATAAAGTTTCTGTGATGTCCCTTCAAAGAGCTTACTCTAAGGAAGTTTTTTTTCTGGAATTCAGCCTGGTTTTTGGTTTGGTTGGTTTTTTTTTTTTCTTTTTAGATGTCTTTCCATTATATGCATCAGCATTCACTTTTCCCGCATAGGTGGAAGATTGCACAGACCTTCCCGGCTCTCCTGGCTGCAGATCAATGAGCATCGGGTTCCCCAGGGAATGGTCACAGGCACCAAACCTGTCTGAGTTCCAGGAGCGTTTGGACAACGCTCTCAGGCACAGGGTGAGATTTTTGGGGTGTCCCTGCAGGGCAGGAGTTGGACTCGATGATCTCTGTGGGGTCCTCCCAAATCAGCATATTCCGGTAACTGTCCGCTCACCAAACATTAATTACGCTTGGCAACTACAAAAAGATCAGAATAAACACCTTATTATATTCCAACCCACCATGTAAGTGTACGGTGAAAACAGCCGCTCGGAAAGCACTGTTGGCTCAGCGGGGTGCCCGGGAGCCCGCTCCGGCCGTGCCCGGCGCTGCCCGGCCGTGCCCGGGGCCGTGCCCGGCGCTCCCGCGACACCGGCGCGTCCCCGCCCC